>JASANB010001639.1:0-24649 GCA_030248155.1 Sabatieria punctata
ACGAAGTGGCGCCCATCATATTTTGGAAAAGTCCGTCGTGCGACCCCCCTGGCCTAAACCAATATAAAAATATTTGGAACAAAAGGAAAAGCTGAAAAACATGGCTGTTCGCTTAAATTGAGCAAGTAGCAGTCATTTGAAAACTTATTCAAAAATTTTGCGTGCCGTAGATACTGGTCAAAAAGCGTTTGGTATACAGCAGATGTCACTGAAATACATAGTATCTGCAAAAAACAGTCAATACTGCTATAAATTATATTTTGCGGTATTCCCGGTATTTCCCGGTATTAGAGAAAGTGAACCGGGATTAGAAACCAGGAGTGAAAATACCGGGAATTCTCGGTTCTTCGGGAAATACCGGGATCCCGGTTGCATCACTACTTTTCAAGGTCTTACAATCGCTGAAAGTTTCACATCTGTGCGGTGATTTTGAAAAATGAGCTGTACATAGGTCTTCGCGTCAATGTTCGATTTTTTCGTGGACCGGCTCTTAATTGTCTAATTGACTTTAACAGATTAGCCCTTTGTGGTGGAAATTGATAGATATCGGTTGCTATAACACAATTCTAACTGCTAGCGGAGCTGTTGGTCGGCCGGCCGAAATGGAAAAGCGACCAATACTAACTTCCGCTTTGCTTTGTATATCTTCACTGCTACTCAGAGTTGAAGGTTCGTAAGCAGAGAGGTACCTACTACCTTAGACTGCTGAGAGTGTATTCACAGGTCAACGTCCCACGCTCTTTCAAATGATAGCTACAGATGTGAAGGAGGGCAATGCAGCACATGTCATCCAGTCTGTCACCGCTAGCCACACCATTACATGCGGTCACAAGTGCACCGACCAGCCGACCTGTGCCAGCTTCGTCTTCCAAGCCAGTTCCGGTCATTGTCAAATGCTGAGAAAGAGTGGAAACCCTCAGCTCTCGGCGTCCGGATATGAGTGGTGGTTGAAACGTAAGTAGTTACATGGGTTAGCTGAACCTGTTCAAATCATCTATTTGACGATTTGCCAGGGAGTGATGTCATATACTATGTATGTACAATGGTTACATATACTATTTTCGACTTGGTTTGCAATTACGATGTACCTAGACTGTACCGATTGTGGGTAGGTATCGCACTTCTTCCATTGCCAAACCACACCTTGCATGTTTGGGCAGGATCGCGTGTTCTGCTGTCCACCGCGTACACCGTGCTCCAGCCTATTGTTATCATTGGTTGCTAGGTGCTGTCGGTTGCTATGAGAGCTGCTGACGTGGGTTCTCGAATCCTTTGTCCTTTATATACATATGCTTAGTCGAATTTGGTGAAATGTCCTCTTCAGTTGGAATGGAACCCATATGATTTCTTCAAAATTTGATTAAATTGAACATTGATTGGTGCGTCAATTATACAGTCAGACACTTAGTGCCGTTTACAGTACTGGCACCATATATCATACATGTAGTTGGGAGTTTAAGGGTTTTAACCCTCCCGAGCTGGATTTTTGGGGGTTTCCGAAACCCTATTTTGGGTTAAAAACTGCTAAAAGTCAGGGTTTGAAGATGACCATGGCCATGACAAGCCGTAATCCTGAAATATATGTTCAATATTCATGCATTTCTGAAGGGAACCTTTTGTCAGTCATAGTATGCCCGACCTATTTTGACCCGCTGATTTAAAAAAATGGCCTTTGTTTTAATCTATTGTAGCTGCTTTTTGAGATATACGAATATTAATGCAAATTTGGTTTGAACAGTAATACCTCAAAATAGAAAAAGAGTAGGGACCACCAGCAACTTTAAGGTTTCACGTTGGGGCCATACGGATGTCGAACGCAGAACATGCCGGCCGATTCCGCCGACCCCTAATTAACATGTCTGCCCGATCTGGGTTGGCAATGACAATAAAATTCAGCCATCTCGAAGTGACTGAATTTTAGAGCCGGCTAGTTGCTTGCGAACAACTGATGGTCCTGCGCCAAACTCCATTGTGCCACTGGAAGCCAACAGCGCAACAGAGCTGCCACATGAGTCCCTCGGCATGCTTCAGTGTCCGCGCGGATACCGGCTGACTGACTTAGAACAGAATTATCTGAGTGGTTCAGAGCCCGACCATCTCTTCATGTGCCTCTATGGAAACTGGGTTGGCAACAAGAGCCGCAGCCACTACAAATGCGGTACAGTTGTTGTTCATGTGTCTTCAGTTCTAATTCTCAGCAAACGTGGCAGCAAGGGGAAAGAGAGAGTTGGTTGTTTGTAGGCAGGGCTACCCTATTGAAAGGCTCTGAAAGAGTGCGGCTGCGGCATGTCCTTCTCCAAGTTGCAAACAAAAGTTGATTTTAAAAGAACTGGTTGCAAGGAATACAGCAACTACTTTAGATTCAGAAATGTTTTAGTGCGGTCCGTGTGCCAAACCGAAAACCCTTGCAAGAACAATGGTACATGCATCGACCAGCCAGACTCGAGCTATGTCTGCAACTGCTCCACCACCACTGTCTACAGTGGGGAGAACTGCACTGAGCTTGGTAGATTTCAGCTGGTGCCATCGTTGCTACACATAGGAGATTGCAGGCATTCTGTTGATTTCCACCACTATGGTAGACAAGAGAGCCGAAGTCTATTTCCCTGACCAGCCACAGTACAACAGAGCACTGCCTCACAGTTTTCCGATATCCACGGATGCAGTAGCAGCTGTAATTAGAGACGAGTCAGCTCAGCCTGTCTTGGTTCTGGCTGCTGGAAATGACGTTCCTACCAACTCGTACCGCAAGTCATACTTCCTAAACCTGAACACGTTGCAGCTCAGCAATGGGCCGGACATCAGTGAGGACCGCCGCCATGCTCCTGCCGGAGCCGTTTTGAACAACAGCTTTGTGATTTGCGGAGGACATGGTACATCGGCTCCTCTTAGCACTTGCGAAAGACTGGACAGGGACCAGAATCAGTGGCAGCCTTTCTTGCCTAATATGCCCCACTCACCTTACGGTCATGCTGCAAGTGAGCTCAATGGTGACTTGTATATGGTGTGTGGGGTTAATGAAAAGAATGTGGTTGCATCAGGGTTGTATATTTTTCCGAAAAAAACCTCGGCCTGTTTTTTTCCAGTTTTTTTTCCGGTTTTTTTCCGGTTTTTTTCCTAAATCGCGGAAAAAAACTCCAGCCCAAGTTCTGAGTATCCTAGGCTGGTTTTATGATTCCTAACGCTTTCTAGCGCCTTCCTCAGTCTTGTTAGACCAGAAATACACGTGTTACATTGATATAAATCACGAAACAGGCATGAAACAGTGCCTGACAGGTTCCATAAATAACGCTATATGCAAATTTTCTTACAGCAGTTTGCATTTTTGTTTTTTCATGCCAAATTTGGTCTTTTTTGTTGTTTTTCTAACAGTTTTGAGTCAGTATGGCCTATTATACATAGCAAAAGTCCATTTTTTTAACGAAAAATGACGTAAATTAGCTATTTTTAGCTTGAGTTTTTTTCCGCGATTTATGTTTTTTTCCGACCCTTAGGAAAAAAACCGGTTTTTTTCCGGAAAAAAACAGTTTTTTTCCGGTGTTTTTTTCCCACCTCACATCCCTGGGTTGCATACAAACCCTCCCAAAACCAGTGGAAGCTAGCACTGAGTAGCCAGGTGGTCAGAGTTGACCCTGCTGTAGCCGTTCTCAATAAGACGCTGGTGATCTGTGGTGGAAAAGACTCGTCACCATTGATGAGTTGCATCCGGTTTGACCCCACCAGCAACAGCTTCCTTCCCATAGCTGACATGAATGTGGCACGCGGGGCACTGGCCTTAGTTGTGTACAAGGGAAAATTGTACGCCATAGGCGGCCAAGACGCTTCCGCACTCAAAACAGTTGAGGTATATAGTGAAGACTTGAACTCTTGGTCCTTGGCCGCCGTCAGTATGATAAACCCTGGTGGTAAGAAAGTTATTGCTGTGAACCTGCGAGACATGTGAACGGTGAGATAGACAGTTGTTGCAACAGATACAGCACGTGTATTGGTTTCAGAGAGTTCAGCCAGGATGCCTCCCTGAATCGGTCGCGATATCGATATCGATATTGAAAAAAGGATCGATATATCGACTTCTCGATATCGATATCGCTATATCGCCGGAACCCTAGTTAGAAGTACTGTTGCTAAGTAAATTATTTAGTAAGTAAATTATAATTTTAATTATATTAAAAGTGAATTTTGGCCTTAAGTAAATTATAAGTATAATTTTAATTAAATTTTTTTACAAATTTACTAATACAAGTAAATTGTTTCGTAAGTAAATTATAATTAAATTATGTTTCAAATAAATTTACTTAGCAACAGTAGTTAGAAGTACCAGTTAATTTAGACCTGCACCTGTTATAAATGGGTTATATTAAGCAAAAGTCAACGTTACACTTTCACTTCTGAACTACTATATAAGAGACAGAGGTGTGATCTGACCTTGTGCTGTTATTATTGAAGATGTTCTTTACCTGTGTTCAAGATGATATTCTTTACCTGTGTACTGTACTTCTTGCGATTGCAATTTTTGCTTTGCTTCAACTGTACATAGTGGGTGGCATACATGTAACAAGTCATCCGCCGAAGGCGAAGGGGGTTCAGGGTGTCTGACGCAGGCCAGGGGGCGTTCGGCGCTAAAAAACGCTCAAAAATCGCAAAAAATTGCTCCAAAAATAACTTGCCAGAAAATCGGAGGGGTCAGGAAAATCGTCTTGGGGGGTCCCTCCATCCCGGGGTCTGGGCCTAGGTGGGGGCAGACCCCAGACCCCCTGTTACAGGTATGCATAGTGGGGTCCTCTTTTTTATTTTGCGTTATGTACTCAGCTTTCGTAATATCTATCGGACAGACATTTTCGCTGTCTATCATTTGTGTGTTTAAGTGGCGGTATAGAATTTAGAATTCAACGACTAAGGGGCCGTCCATAAACGACGTCGTTCTAGAGGGGGAGGGGGTCGGCTGAAATGCGACGATTGACGACGCACCAGGAGGGGAGGGGTTAGCAAAAACGACGCAAGACTATTTAGGGGGTAGGGGGTCCGAAAAGTCGGGTTTTTGAACCACGTCGTATATGGATGGCCCCTGACTATCTATTATTGTTGTTCTGATTATCGTATCTATCTATCGTACCATATCTATCTGATTATTGTTGTTGTTTGACTTCTATTCATCAAATCCATTCAAGCAATGAATTGTGGCTGTGGCTGAACATGGCATATTGTCCATGTGAGACAGGTAATCAATCTTGCCTTAGAAGAAATTGATTGTGTGCACTAACTCTACTGCAGTTCAAGATCACATATTGAGGGTTTGGCATAAGCAAAGAGGTAGTGGTCCACTTCTTCGAATCAAAGAAGAACAGCTTTTCTGTGCTTGCTTATGTTTTCTGTTGTTTCAGTTTGTTTGTGAGAGATAAAAGTGCTGTAAGCATGTGTACAGTATGTGTGTCATATATTTAACCTACTTGTGCATTTTGGTGCCGTGGTCAATGTTGGTAAATCCAGTGTATGTTGTATGCGAGTAGTGTAGTGCATCAAGTCCAGCTGGACCCAGGACTGTAAACTGCTGTAAACTGCCGGTTGCCTGCTACCAGAGGGGGTTCCAGTCGAGCTAGGGGCTCCAAAGAGGGGGAGGCGTAAAATTTTTTTCGTCGAAAACAATTTTGGACTAAAAATTCTTAATCTACTCAAAAAGTTACCTAAAAGCCCCAATTTTTAAGTCCCAACCAGGGGGGGGGGGTCGCACGACGGACTTTTCTGCGTGCGTCTAAACAACAACTGAAGCCTGTCACACGGCACACACAGCCCAGACCATGCACAGGTGTGGAACATCGCTTAGTAGCACTTTCACTCCTACAGGAGCAGATAAGAAAGAGTTACAGACAGTATAATTAAAAAAATCTAGAGAATTATTGGCGTGAAAAACTGGGTTTAGAAGAATAAAAAGACAGAAATTTTCGCGCTTCCCACTGCGCCTGACGGCCATGCAATGCACAATTCGGAAGGACTCTGCAATAATTACACTTCCTATTGGTCACATTTTCAAATTTTCTATTCAGTTCTCCGAAATTCGCGCATTTCCACAGTGTTTGCGGTGACTATTTTGAGACTAAGGCAGCATATCGGGAGAAAAGTGCGTGAAACAGCTATGAAACGGAACGATAATCACATTTTCGGAATCCTTAGCATCCAATCAATCATTCTATGGGTAAATAGACGCGCAGTTCAATTATTTGTTCAGCTTACCAGAAAAACTGCCAAGAAGTAGTCGAAAAATCCTGACCGGCGGAGCATTTCGGTTAGGCGCACCACACAGAGTGATCGCAGCCTGTCGTCTTGCACACCGCCGAATGCGCACGGACGTGGGCCATCGTTTGGTGGCACACCCATTGTCCTAAGTGCTCATACAAAAGAGTTATGTGCCGAAAACCCAGTAAAATCTATGATAAAAGCGGACAAAATCCAAAAATGCAAAAGACCTCAGAAGAAAATTTTATGCTGGGAGGTCATGCTCTATACCGATCGAAAGCTCTCAGTCCGCTCTACAAATCGTATTCAAGACATGTTGAAATTTCGTCCTCATTTCTCTGAAATTCGCGCATTTCTGCAGTGTTTGTAGTGGCTGTTTTTAGGCCAGGGCAGCATATCAGGGTAAAAGTGCGTGAAACAGCTACGAAACGGAACGATAGTCACATTTTCGGAATCCTTAGCATCCAAATAATCATTCTATGGATAAATCGACGTGCAGTGTTCAATCATTAGTTCAGCCTACCAGAAAAACTGCCAAGAAGTAGTTGAAAAAGCCAAACGGCCGGAACATTTCGGCCAGGTGCACCCCACACAGTGACCGCAGCCTATCTTGTTGCACACCGCCGAATGCGCACGGACGTGGGCCATCGGATGGTGGCACACCCATTGCCCTACCTGCTTATACAAAAGAGATATGTGCCGAATACCCCGTAAAATCGATGATAAAAACCAGACAAATTCCAAAAATGCAAAAGACCTCAGAAGAAAATTTTATGCTGGGAGGTCATGCACTATACCGATCGAAAGCCCTCAGTCCGCTCTACAAATCGTATTCAAGACATGTTGAAATTTCATCCTCAGTTCTCAGAAATTTGCATGTTTTTCTGGAGCTATAATTGAGGGTTGCTGACCAATGCACAGTTGCTGGGCAAAAAGAGGCATAAAACAGGTACGAAACGGAAATCTGAGTACAGTTTCGGAATCCTGAGATTGTTAGCTATCGTTTGGTGGGTGAGCCGCCGTGATTAGAGTAAGTGTATCACAGGAAAAACAGATCTATGGGTGCCGCTATGTTTCGCTGCTGTTACGCATTGTTACGTATCAACAATGGCCATTGTTACGGGCGTAACATTGAGAATAAAGGGAAGAAAATAGCGTCACAATTAGTCTGCATTGCGAGCTGTTCCGCACGTAACAATGGCCATTGTTTCGCACTGAAGCAATTTTAGCTGTTACTGCAGAACAATTACTATGTTCCGTCCGCTCCACTAGGCTGAATTCCCGAGCATACTGTAGCTGTTGTTGGCTAAATTTCGGATTCGTTAAGTACACTGCACATCCGGATTTTAACAAATTATATGCTACAAAATAGCAAGGACATTCTGTAAGTATGTTTGCATATCATTTCAATCGTCAATCTTTTACACTTCTGCACTTGTACTTCACTTAGTCAGAGTGGTTGAATGCACATTTAGGAGCGCCCATTCAGAGCTTTGGGACATCTCGCTCATAGAAAGGACACTGATTGTACTTTATTGGGAACTTACTTTTAACACCCAATGGACAAAAGTCACGATAATGTACAAAAAAGCAGTCCAGTTTGCAATAGACATCGTAACAATAGTGAATGTTTTGCCAAACATGAAAGAATTGCTACGATGCGAAACAATGCCCATTGTTTTGGTGATGATTTGAGTTTGTTCTGCTTTTCTCGTTGTTACGCAGCAATTCTGGTTGTGGTGCATGTGTTTTGCAGTGCGTAACATTGCGTAACAACGCGTCACATTGCGCAACCCTCAGAGCCGTTTTCCCTGTGTATGGGCGACAGCCGTCAAAACCTGTCGAAAAATCAGTCAGAAAATGCACCATTTTCGACCCAATTTTTGAATGGTCGCCGTTCTGGCGTATGAGCTCGCAGAACAATGAGGCTTCCACGGCTGGATTGCCCACGCAATTATCTGTGCAATGCGCCATTAGCTGGCGCTCTAGCTTGAAGGGCGCCAGAACGGTGCGCACGTTTGTCAGATGTTGCATCGGCACTACTTTTGCTAGGCAGAAAAATTTGAATTTCGCGCCAACCAATAGATATAAAAAGGCTGGAGTTATTGTGTTTGAAAGCTCGCCGCAAACCACGTCGAATGCTGGGAGGCCCATTCCTGTGCCCCTTTTCCCTCAAGAGTTATAGGCGCTTGACGAAGTGGCGCCCATCATATTTTGGAAAAGTCCGTCGTGCGAGCCCCCCCCCTGCTCTATATCTATTTTCTCAGCTTCTTACCACCCAACTAACCGCTTTCACGGTTCTCTTCTGCGTCGGTGTTTCCTGTGAGTGCTGATTTGTGTCGTCATAACGCTTTTGCTGCCTGAATGAATCAACAGTGATTATTTATTGCTTGTATTGTACGGTTTATGCAGAAAATGTTATTTACTTCGTATGTTTCGGGCTTTCAAGACTGTCTGGCTGCCGACTCTCATGACCTTGGTAGGTGTTTGGGTTTAGAGCTCTGTGTGAAATTCATCTGTCCAGAATACGTCTTGGAAAAGAACGCTGTTGTCTGTCTAAAACGTAATGCATATACATGTAACAGTGGGCCGGTGGGTATAGAAAGGTGCAGGGCAGCGAGTGTTTATTCTACAACCGCCGTACAGCGGTTTACACAGAGGCACGAGTGAATAGCGAGAGATAAGGAAAGTAGGCCAGTCAGCTACAGTCGCATGCAGTCGAAGAAAAGTGTAAGACGTAATATGTAAATAGGAGGAATAAACAGGAGCTCATACAATACATACGATAAACAACTTAAATTGCAGATAACGTACATACAAGTAGTATACCCCGGTCCACTGGCCGGGGTGTGACGTCACCTCTCCCAGCCGCCTCGAGATAAGGCGGGGGGGGGGGTGTGACGTCACACCCCCGGCCGCCTCGAGATAAGCCGGCGCCGGCTAGAGACTCCGCCCCATTAGGACTCCGCCCCGCTCGAGAGTTTCAAACAGTAAAAACCGACGGTTGAACTTTCGCACACGGGCCAACGGTCTTACCAAATTTCCCAGCCTTCGGTGGATATGTTGTGAAAACTCAAACTCTGCAGCCTTTTTGCCAATACGTACAGTACATTGAAACAAATTGCTACTCATTTTTTGCTCAGTAGGAGCTC
Source organism: Sabatieria punctata (assembly GCA_030248155.1). Taxonomy (NCBI): domain Eukaryota; kingdom Metazoa; phylum Nematoda; class Chromadorea; order Araeolaimida; family Comesomatidae; genus Sabatieria; species Sabatieria punctata. Next base: position 9,384 of record JASANB010001639.1, read on the forward strand.
ATACGTCAACTTGCTGCTGTTTTTGCTCATCGCTAAACCGTGCCAGCCGGCGGATATGTTATGAAAACGGCAATGTTGCTTTTCGTTTAGTGCCAGCTGCAGCCAACTTTTTTTTGCTTCTAGAGATAAGCGCCGACCTACTGAATACCATGTCTGACACCAGTGTGTACTACGGTTTTATTAACACCAACACAAAGAGGTCGCAGTGGGCGGCCAATATTTTGAAACACCTTCCACTCAGAATTAGTCAACCAGCCAGCTGGTCTATCTCCGTCAAGTTGGGGCTTGAGTTTAAAAACTGAAGTTGTACTTTTTTGGCGCGAAATTCAAACTTTCAGAATTGGAAACTTTAGTCAATACTTTTGGGGGCCAACTAATAAATAAATTAGTGTGTAGTTGTTCTCTGGTTTTTCTAATCCGCCATGGTTTTTTGAGTCAGATTTGTTATAATCAATAAGTAATAAGTACAATAGCTAAAAATAAACGTGAAAATAATTAATAATTAAAAAGAAAATATAAAAATATAGGAATACAAGAAGAAACATGTTTAGAATCGACGCTCCAGTCAAGAGAGAACATTATTTGACAGAGCATTGGCTGCCAATTCGTGAAAAACCCTCAGGATTTGGAGATTCAAATTCTCGACCCTAGGATTCACAAAATCTCACAAAGATTATCGATCTTCTGTTGATCTTCTCGATCTTTTACAGAGATTTCACCGGTATTGCGCTATTTCCTTATAGTTTGGGCGGCTGTATATATCGATGGCGTACATGTTGGCTTATATCGCACACACATATGCCAGATAACACCGAGATTACACTGAAATTTGCCAATATTGCAATAAGATTTCACTGGTATTGCACTATTTCCCTATAGTTTGGGCAGCTGTATAAATCGCTGGTGTACATGTTGACTATATTGCACTATGCCAGATAACACCAAGATTACTGAAATCGCACTGAGCGTTGCCAATATTGCTATAAGATTTCACTAGTATTGCACTATTTCCCTAACTTTCACACACTATTTTGCTAACACTCTCATGTAAACTCGTCTGGTTTATGTTTCAGTATAAAAACGCAGATTTTTGACAAATTGCACGTGTTTGTCTTATCAAGAATGGGTGACAGTAAAATCGATTTGGCAGAACTCTTTGGAGAGGTAATCGACAAATCTGAAAAAGAAATGGGCAAGGAGAAAATACCCAAAAAACGAAAGCAGCCAACAAGGTACAACACTAAGAAACGGTCGAAAATCGAGAAAACCAAGAATGAGGTGGAAACGAAACTGTTGAACCACACAGCTGTTGAAAAGCCGGAGACTGAAGAAGACAGTGAAGCCCGTTGCTGCTGTGCGATCTACATTTATGTATGAATAAAATCCTTTTATTTGTTGTTGTAGTTCAGATCACTTTGTTCAGATCGCGCCGCGAATTTCCCTAAATTTTGAATTTCCCCCCAAAACGTTACTGTAATTTTACCAAACAATCAAAAGTTCAGTCAACATCTTCCTCTTCAGCTTGTTCTTCTTCATTCTGCTCTTCTTCAATCTGCTCTTCTTCCATTTGCGCTTCTTCAGATTCTTCATCGGCAAACGCTTGCTCGATTAGATTTTTATTCTCACGAATAAACTTTTTTACCAAAAACTTGCGCTCATCCCAAGCTTTCTCAATCGCCTCCTCCTCACCAAGATCTTTTTCCATATAGTTATTAGCAGTATTCAAGATGGCAGTGTACACCTCATCTTCATCTTGGAAATATGTCGCAAACTTCAGTTTTTCCTGAAGTGTCTCTCGCAACTGGTCCAAAAACTCACTGAACAATGGTTCCTTCAGTAGTCCTTCATAACTTTTTAAATTCATGTTGTCAAAAGTTTCTCTAAGCAAAAATGCCCAGTTCTTCTCTCCTTCATCGGACTCTGACTGGTCAGACTCTGATTTGGTAGACTCCGATTTGTCAGATTCTGTTTCTTGGCTTTCAAACTCTTCATCGGCTGGAATCATTTCGTGTTGAAGTCTTTCATGGCGGCGACGGTTTGATACACTGGATAGCTGAGCACCGCATGTCGGACAAATACAGGGATCCATTTCAATGGCACAACAAGTCAAGGTGGTTGCAACCACACGGCAAACTGACAACACAACAACTGACTGTGAGAGAAAAGATTTCACTTTATATAGGAAGCAAAAGGGTTTTCTGAGTTTGTGTCAAGATTATCTCATCTTTGAGTTTGGTTTCGTGTTTGTAGTTTGATGACGTCATCACTGCGGCTGTAGACGATGTTGTATGACAAAGTTCGTCTTAAGACAAACTACTGAAAGTTACTTTTAGCCGAATTTTTCAGCTTCTTTTCATTGTTCGTTGTGTACTGGTGTGAGATGGCGGCTCGTTTGTCTCTACAACAGCTCTTGGATCGCGACGGAATGACGATGGAGGACTACAAAAACTGCTACTGCAAATTGTGCAACCGAACCTTCAACTCTCGCGGCAACCTCGTCAACCACATGCAAGGTGGTGTTCACCGTCGCCGTTGGAAACCAGCTTTAGACCTGGTGAAGAAGAAGCAAATCGCCCAACAAAAGACCACACCTCTATCCAGTGAGAAACACACCTTGCTGACTTCTCAGATGCAGAGAAAAACATGCTGGGATCAGCCACCTCCAACAAAATTACAAAAAAGCGAGGAGCTGGAAAAAGCCGATTCAAAACCGTCTGGAGATGTCCCACCGCCCCGAGTTATACAGCCTCTACTGTCCTACTCGGCCTACATGTGCGAACAGTGCTTCAAACTTTCCACTACCATGACGCCTCTGAAGATGAACGGAAGAATGATCGTGCAATTCCCTCTGTGTGACAGCTGCCTGGAGGTGAACAGGAAAATGAGAGATGTATATGCCAAGTGCTTGTTAAAAAATGATTGAGCTGAATAAATTGACCAAAGCATAAAACGGTTTTGAAAACAACTTTTGGCGGGAAATTCAAAATTTAGGGGAATTCGCGGCGCGATCTGAACAAAGTGATCTGAACTACAACAACAAATAAAAGGATTTTATTCATACATAAATGTAGATCGCACAGCAGCAACGGGCTTCACTGTCTTCTTCAGTCTCCGGCTTTTCAACAACTGTGTGGTTCAACAGTTTCGTTTCCACCTCATTCTTGGTTTTCTCGATTTTCGACCGTTTCTTAGTGTTGTACCTTGTTGGCTGCTTTCGTTTTTTGGGTATTTTCTCCTTGCCCATTTCTTTTTCAGATTTGTCGATTACCTCTCCAAAGAGTTCTGCCAAATCGATTTTACTGTCACCCATTCTTGATAAGACAAACACGTGCAATTTGTCAAAAATCTGCGTTTTTATACTGAAACATAAACCAGACGAGTTTACATGAGAGTGTTAGCAAAATAGTGTGTGAAAGTTAGGGAAATAGTGCAATACTAGTGAAATCTTATAGCAATATTGGCAACGCTCAGTGCGATTTCAGTAATCTTGGTGTTATCTGGCATAGTGCAATATAGTCAACATGTACACCAGCGATTTATACAGCTGCCCAAACTATAGGGAAATAGTGCAATACCAGTGAAATCTTATTGCAATATTGGCAAATTTCAGTGTAATCTCGGTGTTATCTGGCATATGTGTGTGCGATATAAGCCAACATGTACGCCATCGATATATACAGCCGCCCAAACTATAAGGAAATAGCGCAATACCGGTGAAATCTCTGTAAAAGATCGAGAAGATCAACAGAAGATCGATAATCTTTGTGAGATTTTGTGAATCCTAGGGTCGAGAATTTGAATCTCCAAATCCTGAGGGTTTTTCACGAATTGGCAGCCAATGCTCTGTCAAATAATGTTCTCTCTTGACTGGAGCGTCGATTCTAAACATGTTTCTTCTTGTATTCCTATATTTTTATATTTTCTTTTTAATTATTAATTATTTTCACGTTTATTTTTAGCTATTGTACTTATTACTTATTGATTATAACAAATCTGACTCAAAAAACCATGGCGGATTAGAAAAACCAGAGAACAACTACACACTAATTTATTTATTAGTTGGCCCCCAAAAGTATTGACTAAAGTTTCCAATTCTGAAAGTTTGAATTTCGCGCCAAAAAAGTACAACTTCAGTTTTTAAACTCAAGCCCCAACTTGACGGAGATAGACCAGCTGGCTGGTTGACTAATTCTGAGTGGAAGGTGTTTCAAAATATTGGCCGCCCACTGCGACCTCTTTGTGTTGGTGTTAATAAAACCGTAGTACACACTGGTGTCAGACATGGTATTCAGTAGGTCGGCGCTTATCTCTAGAAGCAAAAAAAGTTGGCTGCAGCTGGCACTAAACGAAAAGCAACATTGCCGTTTTCATAACATATCCGCCGGCTGGCACGGTTTAGCGATGAGCAAAAACAGCAGCAAGTTGACGTATGAGCTCCTACTGAGCAAAAAATGAGTAGCAATTTGTTTCAATGTACTGTACGTATTGGCAAAAAGGCTGCAGAGTTTGAGTTTTCACAACATATCCACCGAAGGCTGGGAAATTTGGTAAGACCGTTGGCCCGTGTGCGAAAGTTCAACCGTCGGTTTTTACTGTTTGAAACTCTCGAGCGGGGCGGAGTCCTAATGGGGCGGAGTCTCTAGCCGGCGCCGGCTTATCTCGAGGCGGCCGGGGGTGTGACGTCACACCCCCCGGCTTATCTCGAGGCGGCTGGGAGAGGTGACGTCACACCCCGGCCAGTGGACCGGGGTATACTACTGTACTTTCAACACTCCTCCTCAATTTAAGATTACACTACAGTACATAATGTCAATGCAACAACTAAAATAAAGAGTTAGTGTCAGACAGCGAATCTGGCTTGGTGTCGGTTCGATGGTTTGGCCTTTCGGTTCCGTTTTCTGGTAACGATTTGCCAACCGTCATCAGTAGGAACAACTGGGTTGATAGCTCCTCCTGAGCTAGCTCCTCCTGAGCCTGAGGACCACTCCTGTCTGCCTGAAATACTTGGCACAAAACACGCACCAGAAGCGACACCATTACAACCTTTACTTGTGCCTGCTACACGTCTGGAGGCACCACAGTTGAACGCAGACCCACTTGTTTTGTTTGCCAGCACCCGGGGCTCCGCTGGTCGAGTCAACTTTGGCTTGGGTTTTGGTCCACTAAAACAGGCATTGAGCACATACGAATTGCCACGAAGCGAACCAGTGAGGAAGATCAGACCAGAATAGTCAGATACAGAAACGTTACCACCTGAGAACTGAGTGGAATAACCCAAATTTGCGGCCGCACGAACGGAGAACAGAGTGCCACTGAGCTTGGGGACAAAAAGTGCATCTGACAATTTGCACCAGCGGTGACCAGCCAAGAAAGGAAGGTCACCTTTGCCCTCGGCAAAGATACGGTAGCCATTGGCGACAACAACTGCAACAGGGTGGCTGAATTTTTGGTAGTTGCGCAGCAAACTATAGCAAGGGGTCATGTGATGACTAGCGCCAGAATCAACCACCAAAAGAGAAGGATCAGAGGTCGCAACATTGGCATGTGCGGTGATGGCAAAGCAAGAGTCGCTAGTAGTAGTGGTGCCAGCAAAATGAGCCTCTTCCCCTTCGGCACCAGTACTGTCTGACTTTACAGTAGGACACACGCTCTCGTTATGACCATGACCGCCACAGTTAAAACACTTGAGCATGCTTGAACTACCACTGCCGATTTTGCCACGAGCAGAAGCACCTCTGCTTCGGGCATGCACTCTGCCTCTAGTCTTATCTGTGCCACAAGCCGCACAAGCATTGCCACTGCTGAACTGACCTGAAGTACCGTGTTGCAGACGCCATTCATCATCAAGTTGGGATGCCAAGTTCTCAAGGGTGTAGGGACGATCAGCTGGAGCAGTATGCAGAGTGTTCGTGATGGCCGACCGACAGCCTGCCCAACAGGAGGGAAGCTTGTGGAGTGTCTGAACCACTTGCATTGTTGGCTTCACAGCTTGTCCCATAGCAGAGAACTGGTCGTAGAGCTTCTGGCGACCGGCGATCCATTCACTGGGCAACTGGTTGTCACTAAACGAAACCTGCAACTCGCCTTCGATGGACAAAAGGGACACGTCTGAATGCCGCTCGAATTTATCGCTCAGAAGCCGCCACAGCGCGTCAGGACTTGAATCATCAGCTACATGGATAGCGCGCAAAACTTCCACAGAAAGAGCAGAAGACAAGTAGAACATCGCTAAATGGCGGCGCTTGGTGTAGTCTTTGAGCGCTTTTTGAAACTGTTGAGTAGCAACAGTGTTGCCGACGCGAGCGCCGGCAACCTGAACCTCGTCTGCGGCAGCATCAGGGTTGTTAGGGGGGCATTCTTCACCACTAACTATACCCCACAACTCGAAGGCTTTCAAATAGTTAGAAACAGTCAATTTCCAGGTGGGCCAGTTACTGAAGGTAAGCGAAGGTAACTTATCTGCCATTGGAGTTGACTGTTCGAGATGAGGGAGGCAGGGACGTCAGTGAACAACCGCGCAGGCCACAGCACTTGGAAGTGACAGAGAACCGACGGCGCTGGCAACGCCTCAGAACCTTCCTGCTAGAGATGTGCACGGGCCGGGCATGCCCGGCCCGGCCCGTGCCCGGCCCGGCCCGTGGGGCGGGCCGGGCCTGCCCGTCAACGATTTTGGACGGGCCGGGTCGGGCCGGGCACAATTTTCAGGCCCCCGGGCCGGGCCGGGCCCGATCTTGATGCCCGTCGGGCATATATAAAGAACAGCAGAATACAAAAAAGAACACCTTGATTAGCTTAGCATTGCCCCAAATGAATTCAAAATACGCGCCGTTCTACCGTATGCAGAATTATTTTAACAGTAATTTCAGCCTTGGTGCCGTTCTTACACAAGCCTTTACCCCACCTGCCGACCAACTTAATTTTAAGCCTCAATTTGGAGCTCAGGCCTAGATTCAAGTGCACACTTTGATTTATAGGGTTGAGCTTCTGCGTCTGGCTTTTTAAAAAGGGTGTCAACCACTGCCCTGGATATGTAATGTACATTGTGTATCATTATCAATGACAAAAAACCAATATCCAATTCCTAGAAAACAACCCAATACCAGTTCGCACTCTAATTAAAAGAAAGCATAAATTTTAAATTTAGCTTTTAATCTGAAAATTCATGCCAAATTTTCAAAAATTTAGTAAGACAAAGCAAAATTAACGGGCCGGACAGGGCCGGGCCGGATTTTGGGCGGGCCGGGCCGGGCCGGGCACCATTTTCAGGCCCCCCGGGCCGGGCCGGGCCCGATTTTGATGCCCGCCGGGCATGGCGGGCCGGGCATGCCTCACCTGATCGGCCCGCCGGGCCGGGCCGGGCCGGAAAAAAGGTGCCCGTGCACATCTCTACTTCCTGCCTAGTCACCCAAACCATCAAGAATCCCAAGCTCAAATCCAACCTCGTCAACTACGGGTAACCTTGAAACAACGATACAAAGCTTTAATCGACCGTTTCTTGCTCAACGAGACAACTGATCTAGTCACCTACAAAACGGGCCTTGAAACGCTGCACAAAGAAACAGTCAACTCTGTCCTGAATAGCTACAACCCGCCCGTCAGACTAGGAGGATACCCACCGCCCATCTGCGATGAAGAGAAGGAACTGCCTCGGAAGACCAGGACTACCCTTGCTCAACTACGTTCTGGATATTCAACTATGCTGAGGACTTGGCAAAACCGCGTTGGTCTATGCCCAGATGACCTGTGCCCTGATTGTCGGAGAGCCCAACATACCTCTGAACACCTTTTCAAGTGCTCTGTGAAGCCAACTGATCTAACACTACACGATCTGTGGAGCAGCCCCAGGGACGTGGCGTCCTTCCTGGGGTTGAGCCTTGAGTGATTCGGAAGTCGGCGGTGTTTTGGCTACTAACAACAACAACAACGGCACGGCACTTGGGCACTCGAGCTGACGGTCAACGAAGAACAGGAAAACACTCAGCGTAGCCTGGGCCCATAACCTATAGAAAGGTGCAGGGCAGCGAGTGTTTATTCTACAACAGCCGTACAGCGGTTTACACAGAGGCACGAGTGAATAGCGAGAGATAAGGAAAGTAGGCCAGTCAGCTACAGTCGCATGCAGTCGAAGAAAAGTGTAAGACGTAATACAGTCAGGCACTTAACGCCGTTTATGGTACCGACACCATATAAGGTGCCGGTACCATATATGGTACCGGTACCGAGGGTAGTGGTACCATATATGGTACCGGCACCATATATGGTACCGTCACCATATATGGTACCGGTACCATATATGGTACCACTACCAATGGCCATGGGTGCCGGTACCATATATGGTACGAAATCAGAACGGAGTGGTACCATATATGGTACCGGCACCATATATGGTACCCCAACCCATGGCCATGGGTGCCGGTACCATATACAGTCAGGCACTTACCGCCGTGTATGGTCCCGACACCATATCAGGAGCCGGTATCATATATGGTACCAGTACCGTAGGTAGTGGTACCATATATGGTACCGGCACCATATATGGTATTGTCACCATATATGGTACCGGCACCATATATGGTACCCCCACCTTCGGGGCCTGTGGTGGTACCATATATGGTACCCCCACGTTCGAGGTCTGTGGTGGTACCATATATGGTACCGGTACCATATATGGTGACGGTACCATATATGGTACCGGCACCATATATGGTACCCCCACCTTCGCGTTTTTCCGGTACCGGTACCATATATGGTACCACTCCATACATGGGCCGGAAAAATGGGTTGGGGGTAGTCAAAATCCGAAAATTTGGGGGTGGGCCTGCCGGTTTGGGGGGGGGTCGCGGCGATTTTGGTGGGTGGGGTCAGGAACAAAAGTCGGCTTCAGGTGGGTGGGTGGGGTCGTTTGGGGGGGGGGGCGAGGCCAAGTTGGTGGGTGGGCAACCCCCCCCCCAGACCCCCCCCGGCCCATGTATGCTCCTCAACACTGTATATGACGTCGTTCACAACGGTGGTCGCCACCTCCAAATGGTCGCCGACGTGCTCTAGCGGTATCCCCATGAGGAGAGCAATCGGGAAGCCACTCAGTCTAAAGGCCGCAGAAAGAATACAAAAATAATCCGGGAGGGGGGTAGGTGGGGGAGGGGTATGGCCGGCCGAGAGGGAGGGGTATACCCCCCTTAACCCCCGGCCCATGTATGCCACTGCCTGTAAAAGCTCTTTTTACCCAAATTTTAGCTCAAATTAGCGATTTTTGACGATTTTTTTGCCGAAGTAATGCTATCTTTTGCGCTTTTTGAGAGTTTCTAGTGCCCAACTCCCCTCCCTAGAACTTGGACTCAGACCCCCCAGGTCGGCGTCAGACCCCCCAACCCCTTCAGCAGATGGCCTGTTTTAGATGTGTATGACGTCTGGCAGGCAGAGTCTAGAAATTTGACGACTTACACCGAAGAACTTTAGCATTCTGATGCCCAATAACAACCACTCTATTCTAAGTAAAATAAAATAAACCAATTAGTACCTACCTGCCTACCAACCTACTTACCTAGCTACCTACCTAGCCACCATACATGTACTAGGGGGGTTTGGGGGGTTACCCCCTGCTGGAAAGGCCAAACCCCCACCCCTCACACCCCCCCGAGACAGGTTAAGGGACCCCTCCCCCCGACCAAAAAATACAAGTACTAGTAGTAGTGGCTCCAGTATTAACAAACTGGGTCAGAAATCACTAATTTTTAGCCTAAAATTCACTTGAGAAAAGCCTTTGGAAACCGAATTTGGCGTTTCCACTGCTGATATTTAAGAAAAATCGGTGTTTTTGGAAGCTCTTTTTGTCATTTTTTGCTTGTTTTTAGCTTTAAAACGCTATTTGGCAGCTTAAAATAGCGATTTTTAGCGTCCTTACTGAAAAAAACGTGCTAAAAACGCATTTCTAGGAGTTTTGGAGCTTTCCGAAATTTGGGACCCCCACCTGGGCGAAACCCCCCTCGACCCCCCCACCTGAGGAAACCCCCCTACCCCCCTCCCCCCAGGTCGGCCTGGAGCTGTTACATGTATGCTAGCCACCTATCTATTTACCTAGCCACCTACCGAGCTACCTACAGCTCCGGGCCGACCTGGGGGAGGGGGGTTTTTTCCTCAGGTGGGGGGTCGAGGGGGGGTTTCGCCCAGGTGGGGGTCCCAAATTTCGAACAGCTCCAAAACGCCTAGAAATGCGTTTTTAGCACGTTTTTTTCAGTAAGGACGGTAAAAATCGCTATTTTAAGCTGCCAAATAGCGTTTTAAAGCTAAAAACAAGCAAAAAATGACAAAAAGAGCTTCCAAAAACACCGATTTTTCTTCAATATCAGCAGTGGAAACGCCAAATTCGGTTTCCAAAGACTTTTCAAGTGAATTTTAGGCTAAAAATTAGTGATTTCTGACCCAGTTTGTTAATACTGGAGCCACTACTACTAGTACTTGTATTTTTTGGTCGGGGGGAGGGGGTCCCTTAACCTGTCTCGGGGGGGGGGTGAGGGGGGTTTTGCCTTTCCAGCAGGGGGTAACCCCCAAACCCCCTAGTACATGTATGCACCTACCTACCTAGCCTAGTGGGGTGTGGGGGTTACCCGGAATTTCTCAAACTAAAATACCGTATAGTTACCTACTTCGAAGCCGGGCAACTGAATGATGAAGCAGAGGGAAACCTACATACGCAACAAGATACTCAGATAGGCCAGGGGTCTGGGGCTACGATCTCTCAAACTAAAATACCGTATAGTTACCTATTTCGAAGTCGGTAACAAAATGATGACGCACCTACTGAGGTCGGCACATAGCTATCTATTTCTCGAGATGGGCACCTAAATAAAAACTTGCAGCAGAGCTCGAATGGCTAATTATCGAAGAAAGTATAAAATTACCTACCTGCCTACCTTCCTACCTAGCCACCTACCACTGCGCCTACCAAGGTCACAACCTACTTAGTTCGCATCAAACAGAATGACTGCCTACAGCAACTACCGATCCACCCACCGAGTAACATTTTTAGCAAGCTCTAAACCATATACAGCAAATAGTGAAAAGGAATTATTTCTTTTCTTTTCTTTTTTTGTTGTTTTAGTTTCCCGATTTCCGATTAGAAACGGAAACAATTGTCGGGTAAGTGCACCCGATTTTCGCCTAACCAAATTCCCGATTTTCGCATTTCAGCCGTTTCCGATAACAAATTTCTATTCGGGAAATGATTGTCGGGAATTTTTCATTGTCGGGAAATTTCATTTAGAGAATTATGCGAAAACTCCATATGGCGTCGGTAGGTTACAAGGGGTTAATGTGCAAAACAATAATACAGAAGTCAAAAGCAGTTGTCTGATAACAGATTCGATCATCTTTCTTAAAGATGTAGAATCGGGGTGCTACTTGTAACTCACTCAGTTACTTGTTACTAGATGTTGTGCGATTATGTAACTTGTTACACTTCACCGCTTTCCGGCAGCCGGCTGGCAATTTGAGCATGGCCGGGATAGCTGATCATTCAGTCATTGTGAATGTTACCAGTGTCCGAACCTCCGGAATGCTATAGAGCTTCATACACCCAACTCCGAGTGATCATTATAGACAAAATTAGCATGCTTTCGAACGCTATACTAGCGACGAGCAACAAAAGACTAACTAAGCTTTATCTGACTTTTACTCGATTCATTTTTTGTCTTATGTATCGCTGAAATTCTGCGTGTTCTCGGTTTTTGTGGGCGCGCAATTAATTGAATGGCGACAAGTTTAGACTCGTTGTCCCGCTGCTTGAGCAGCCTAGGAGGGCAAGGGTGAGCCAGCTGACCAAAACCGGTTGTAAATCATTTGCGGCAAAGCTTCCTGCAATGAATGCAGGCCTCTGCCGCCCTGCTTTCACACTTTTGTATTGGCTGCTGCGTGCGCTGCCCTTTAGTAAGATGGTATGGAATTTGACGTGCCGTCCGTCTTCTCCATCATCGAATTCACTGGCGCTTTTGTCTGTCTTTACCCATCAGTTTTTACAAGAAACCAGTTCAGGCACTGTTTCATCATTAGGCAAAGCAGCCACCCTCAGTGCTTAGAAAAAGAGAAGTGTACTCAACTTTTGGGTTAGAGAAACCATCCGCCAGCCAGTCAGTGCTTCAGTTGGCCTAAACAAAAGTTTGATGCACTCGTTTGTTATAAGCATTGAGCGGCGTCCGCGTAGCATACTCAAAAGTTGGGTGCCCATCCATCAATTGGACGCTCACTATCCAGCGGCCCCTGCCTACCTAGCCGGCCCGACTGTCTCTGTGTAAAGCACTATGTTTTGCAGGACCTTCTTGCAAAGCCACAAATCACCAAATCACATAGCCCTCACACGCAGCAGACCGACAGGTGCTTTTGGCCAAGATCGTCCAGCTGGAAAGAGAGAAGAGGAGGTTGAACCGTTCAAGTTTGTTGGATTAGACAATAAAGCTGACAGATTAGTGCAAGGCATGTTCAACCAAGCCGAAACCATTTTCCGCAAATTCAACGCCATGTATCTCAAATATCGCCAATACGACGACCTGTTCGGCCAATACAACGACTACTTTCAAAAGCTACCACCTGTAACCATACATGGGCCGCGGGGGGTCCGGGAGGTTTGCCCACCCCCAACTTGGGCTCGACCCCCCCAAACGACCCCACCCACCCACCTGAAGCCGACTTTGTTCCTGACCCCACCCACCAAACTCGCCGCGACCCCCCAAACCGGCAGGCCCACCCCCAAATTTTCGGATTTTGACTACCCCCAACCCATTTTTCCGGCCCATGTATGGCTGTAACTCAGTTATTTGTTACTAGATGGTGTCTGATAATGTAACTTGTTATAGGTCACCGCTTTTGGGCAGGCGCCTGCCAATTTGGCCATGGCCATGATATCACCTCATTCACTCAATCAGCCTGTTACCGGAAAGGCAAGGTCCGCCCAACCAAACTGCCCCAACGCCCGGCAAGGTCTGCCCCACCGGTCAGTGTTTACAAGAAAACAGAGCACCCTCACTTTGATTAGACGAACCGCCGCCGCTCAGTGCTTAGAAGAAAGCAGTGGATCCAACTTTTGATTAGGCAAAGCGGTCACCCGTCAGTCTTTAGCAGAAAGCAGTTCAGTCAGACAACTTTTGATTACGCAACCCGGCCACCCGTCAGTGCTCAGAAAAAGACCAGTGCACCCAACTTTTGATTAGAGAAACCATCCGCCGGTCAGTGCTAGAGTTTGCCTAAACAAAAGTTCGATGCACTCGTTTGCTAAACATTGAGCCGCGGCGGCTTGCCTACTCAAAGTCGGTACCTATCCATTGATTGGACGCTCACTATCCAGCGGCCCCTGCCTACCTAGCCGTCGCTATTGTTAGCACCAGTTGTGTAGTGATAAGGTTGATGACAATCTACAGTTGTTGATTTTTCATATGGGGCCGTCCATAAACTACAACGTTCAGAGAGGGGCGGTGGGGGTACCCCGGAAAACGTCGCTGAACGTCGCAGGGGGGCTGGGGGGGTTGAGGCAAAACGTTGACGTATTTCTGGCCTTTTTTGGCAAGATTTAACGATTGCAGAACAAACAAGAAGGGATAGAAAGTCAAACGTTTTTGACACATTTTATAGTTTTACAGCATCACCTCATGCTGCAATATGTTAGCGTGATTTCTAAAATTGAAAGACGAATCTGTCCAACGTGTGGACTGTATTTCTCTTCGATCAAATCTGTCGGGCGTTATAAAGCTGCTTTACACAACCGAACGAAAGTTTCTGTTGAGATAGAAATTGAATCTAATCTGACTTGGATTCGTCAGACTTGTCGGTGCCCTCTGATGCTGCTGAGGAACCGATGCACATCTTGACTCAGGAAGAACTGCATGAATCTCGAAATATTTTTGAGATATTTCAATGAATCATTGTTTCCCCACATGCACAAGTAGATTGCTGCCAAGTACTGCTCTTTCAAGATTTGTTGTGGTGCCGACTGTTACTAAATATGTGCACAGATTTTTCTATTGTACCATTGCATTTATGCAGTCAGAAGCAGCTGCAGATTCTGAACGAAAATTTTATTTCGGGGGGGGGGGGGGGGGTTGCCACCCAAACGTCGTATTTTTTAGGGGGGTCATGACGAAAACGTCGCTGAACGTCGGAGGGGAGGTGGGGGTGCAAAATTTTGAAATTTTGAATGTTGTAGTTTATGGACGGCCCCTATGTCATTCATTTTGTTTTCATTTCTTTCATTTAGATGCAACGCCACCATATCAGACTCCAATCGCACAAATCCGATCCTCCTACGTCTCCACCGCAAAATCTTCTACAGCCAAAGCCGTCCAAACAACACACAACGCCACAATCTCCTACTGCCGGTGTCTCATCATCATCCGTAAAACAAATTGTCTCATCTCTAGAACTGCCGTACTCAAACAAAATGTCAGACAAATCTGTCTCAAGGATTACCTATCAATTGGTCACGATTGATTGGTCGCCACTTGTAGGACTCTAACTGTACTTGTTTTACCTTTTTCAGCATTAACTGTTCAGAAGAAACGCTTATGGATACTCGGATTGCCTTTGCTACTGAAGCATTCAAAGCCCAAACATCAAGAGCCATGTCTGCACTATCCCATCGGTGTAATATCTCCCTTCTACGTACAAACTATTGCGAACTATATTTAGCCATTCGCATAAAAAACTACTCGATCATTGTAATATTAACGTAGCTATATATGTCCTTGTTTTACTAATTTCGTCAACTTATTATGTATGTATTATCTGAACTTGATACTTGTATCAGTCACTACACTGCGTTTACAGGCGCAACCGACTCCATCATACTTATCCATCTCCTCAACCCGAATACCAACTCACCATTTTACAAGCGATTTTCGACAGAAACCACTACAACCAAAGCCGTCCGACCACAATACAACACAAACTCCCGGTCCAACAACACTATACTAACAGAGATGACAGTGATGATATAACGATTACTAGTATTATCATTATTATTGTTTCTTATTATTTCTAGTAAAAAAGTATACCGGCTAGCGTTGCTATATTCGTGTAAACCGCCCACAGACAACTAAACCAAGTGACAACAAATCAAATTCCCGCCTTGCCTGAATCAATACCATTACCGTATACCGTTCTTTGTATAACCATTACGATTACGCAATATGACGTAAAAATGCAACAGTAAAACCGAAAACGCGCATAATAGGGAGACCGCTGGCGCGGCAACCTCGACCGGTTGCCGCTGCCGCGGCACCCTC
>JASANB010001640.1:0-11042 GCA_030248155.1 Sabatieria punctata
ATATTCAGGGGGAACTGGGCCGATAGTCGATGAAGTAAGGCGACATGAACGAGAGTCTTCATCTGAGGTAGCAATGCAATGCAGTCATTGGTTGTGGAAGTGCTCGTGTGTTAGAGTGTAAAACAATAACCTAGAAGTCAAAACCAGTTGTTTGATACCGTATTCGGTCGTATTTACTAAAGATTTACAATTTGGGTGCGTACGCTATGCAGAATCAGTTTCGAGACCAAAAAACGTATCAGAGGTTAGCTGAATATGGCATGTAGTAACTAGATGTTGACGTGTAAAATAATAATCAGGAGATCGTGAGCAGTCGTTTGATACCGCATTCGGTCGTCTGTGTTCAAAATTTGAAGTTCGAGTGATCTACCCACCGTGGGCATGAAAACAAAAGTATATAAATAAATAAAGAAGTATAAAATAGGTGTCGCAGGTTTTTTTAGTATAAACGTAGAATGCCAAGTGGAACTAGAAGCTGCATGGAGTTGAAGTGATCGCTGCCTGGCTGCGTTAGAATTTCGGGTGAGCAAGGTTTCGTTTACCTGTATTGATGATGTTTTTTATTTTATGCTTCTAATTTTTTCTAGATCTACAAGGTCGTGAGGGAGTACGAGGAGAAATTGTGGAAGTTGTTAAAGTAATCGAAGTCTGGACAGTTTCGGTCGCTGTTGGTATTTTCTTTTCATTTATTTTTGTATATGCAGTGTCATCTCGGATGGTACAATTCAGGGAGAGTTTTGGGTATCAGAGATGCGTGTCTAACTCGTGTGGGGTAGGCTAGGAGCGCTGAGACGCCTCTAGTTCCTTGCCGGCGCCAATCAGAATTGGCACGTTTACACTGCCCGCGGCCACTCTCTGGCTGGCTCTCCCTCTCGCTCCTTCCGCAGAGAGGACAAGTGGCAGTGCACCAATACTCTTGACTCTGGATTCTGCTCATTTTGTAGTAATCACTATAAAGTAAGAACTGTAATTACTGACAAAACTGAGTGTATGGGTTTAGGATCTTGGAAGACCCGAGTGGGCCCTTGTGGACCTTTCTTAATGAGTACAAAAGATATCAAAATTTTAGGCATAATTTTTTCACATAACAATGAGATTGTCCACCAGAAAAACATACGTGACAAAATCACAAAAATGAATCGGGTACTGTCAAATTGGTTAGCCCGAGGCTTGACAATTGAAGGTCGCATAAATGTAGCTCGAACACTGGGATTATCACAACTGATCTACCCAATGACGGTGCTTAAAATCTCGGATTTGGAAAAAAAACAAATTGAAAAAGCTCTTTACAGGTTTATCTGGAGGGATGGCAAACCTAAAGTAAAAATGAAGACATTAATACAAGAATATCATCTTGGAGGTCTTAAAGCGCCGAGTGTTCAGGTTATTAATGACTCAATTAAGTTGAAATGGGTAATTAGGCTCGCAAAAGATAACGCTCGCAAGTGGCATACTGTAGGATTGAGAAAACTTGATAAGAACGGCGGGATAAACAACATACTTACAAGTCGATACAACTGGAATGAGTTGAAAAATCTGGTCTCTCTATTTTACGGTGAAATACTGAAAGTTTATACGGAATATTGGGACAACGTTTTGTTTAGCAACCCTGAGAATCAACCGCTACTTGCAAGAAGTATTTTCAATAACCGAGATGTCAAGACAGGGCAGCCAAAACGTATGTATTATAATCCGGTTATGAAAGCCAACGGTTTGACTAAGGTCCGTGACTTGTTGGGAGATGATGGTAACTTTTTGAGCTATCAGGGAGTGCTAAATCGGTATCCTGGTTTGATAATAGACAAAAAGCAATGGACCAAAATGTGGACAGCACTTCCTGTTAGATGGCGGAATCAAATCTTGGGCCAGTGGGACGAACTACTGGAAGACTATGAAAGATATGACCCAGTTCTATATGAACCAAACAAAATAAGTACATCCTTGTACAAAAAATACAAGCTTTCAAAATTGTATGAAAATGCGACAGCCAAACAAAGATGGTATGAAAAGTACTGGGTGTCGGGAGAGCTGTTTGAAAAAGCATGTAGACGAGCTCATACTGTATCTAGCGACGTTAGACTGCGTAACTTTCAGTATCGTGTTGTGCACAGGATTGTTCCCACCAAGCAGTATTTGTATTACAGGAGAATAGTGGAAGATAAGCAGTGCAAACAGTGCCATTTAGGTAGCACGGAAACCGTTGAACATATGTTATATTACTGTCCACTTGCAAAACGAGTATGGAGAATGCTGGAAGCACTCATTTATGACGTAGACCATCAGCAGACCTCCTTCGACCTGATTACTGCGCTTTTTGGTCAAGAATATGACTTACACGTTGATTCTAAGGTGTTGAACTTGCTAGGCATTTATGCAAAGCAGTTTATCTACAACCTATCAAGAAATGAAGTCAAAGAGCTGTCAGTCATGACGTTTCAACACTTTGTTAAGGCTAGTTTAAAAACTGCATTTTTTGCAAGCAAAATGCTGAAAAAATAAGACGCTTTTAAGCAAACTTGGGGTAAATACCTACGTTTCTTTGACATTCTGAGCCCGTAACAAGAGACGTATCATGTAGTACTTGCTCTAAATCAATCAGTGCTAAGAAAACTGCCTCTACAAACAAACAGTGACATCAGATCCAGCTGCTAGTCATCTTTTACCTACTAACCACTCTACTAATTTTATTTTAAATTTTAAATCAATAAAAACTTTCGTCAAAAAGAACTGTAATTACTGACTGTTTTGGACTATAATTATGATAACAGAAACAAACCAACCTGCGCTAAATAATAGGTAATGACTATCCACTGCAATTATAACAGATGGGCCAAGGCCAATTATAGTCGTTATAGTCGGCCTGGTCTATTAATTAGCGGATGCTAAAAATTCGAAATTGCTCCCAGAACTAAAAATCCTAGCTGAAAACTGCAGAATACAGTTACAGGGTGTTTTGCTAAAGTTATAGCTGGTAGAACTGCCATGAAACATTACTGTTTTACATGTCCAAGTAATGTTTACATACTGTTTAAGCACCAAAAACATTGATTTAGTTTTACTTTACTGATTTCTCAGAGAATCCTACATTCCCCATACAGGACCCCCATACACCCTTGGTGACTGCGTTTTTTATATGTGGGGTGCTATCTCTGTAAGACCTCTTTTTTTTTAAATTTCGGCTTTAAAATATCGAAACAACTGAAATTTTCCATCAGAAGCTACTGTAATTGTTAGGCACCATTAGGGCTGTAGTAAATTACCTTTTTAGGGATTCTGGGGCGAAAAGTAGCTTTAAAACCCTATTTGGACCGAAAAAGCGTTAAAAACCCTGTTCCGGTAGAAGAAAATCCCTTTAAAACCCAATATTGGAGCAAAGCAATGAATGCAATAAGAAGCAGTTTTGCGCTCAAGCTACGTATTGAATATTAGTTTCAGCGATAAAATGCAGATTGAAATGCGTTTTAAGCCTTACAAAAACTCTGTTTTGGGTTCTAGGGTAGGCGAACACCCAGTTTTGTCCTGCAGAATATATTGTCTGGGCTAAAATTTTCTTTACTTTGGAATCCAAAAGTGGGTTTTCAGGTGCCCCAAAATCCGCTGTGGGGACTTTTGCCGAAAAATGGGGCTTGGGGGACCGGCCCCCTTTACCCCCCCCCCCAACGACATGTATGCATGGTACCGGGAGTGAGGTTTTGCTTGTTGCGATAGCTGTAGGTGGATTTTCAGTTGTGTGCGGGTTTTGCAGGGTTAAGTAGTGTCCAGGGCATACATGCAACAGGTCATCCGCCGATGGGGGGAGGGGGTTGGGGGGTCTGGCGCCGGCCGGGGGGGGTCTGAGCCAAAATTTTGGGAGGGGGTAGGGCATTAAAAAACGCTCAAAAATCGAACAAAATCGCAATTTTTGGGCTAAAAATCGCCAAAAATCGCTAATTTGGGTTGGGCTGAAATACAGCTAAAAAGTGCTGTTTTGCGGGCGATTTTGGCAATTTTTGAGTCTGAAATTGTAAAAAATTGCAAAAATTTGCTCAAAAATTTACTTGCCAGAAAAATCGGAGGGGGGGTCCCATCCAGGGGGCTGGCCTAAGTCGGGTGGGGGGCAGACCCCCAGACCCCCCCCCCCGTTACATGTATGGTCCAGGGTTATGTCGGAAGTGGGTTCTCGAGAGCTTTTTTTTAGTGTGTAACAGTGACTAAAGGAGGTCCGTAATAAAATCACGGGTATCGCAACTACATATGTATATGCTTACCGGTATTGTTTTTAGATCAGTAGTCGGTCGCATGAGTTGACGTTTGAGGCCGATGCAGTTTATTGCGCGCTGCAGTGGAACTTTAGGATATGCATTGAAATGCAGAATTTGTTCAGCAAGGTATGTTTCTTTTTTATTTAGTTTTTATATTTTTATGTTGATCGTGAATATTTTGAGTGTTGGTTTCAGTTTTATGGAGAATTTGACGATAACCACATAATCAGACGTTGTTTGACGGCTGGCTGTTGTATCCGCAATGGAGATTACCGAGAGTTGTATCATCGAGTTCATCACTTTGTTATGTGCACTGTGGTTGCGTTCGAAGCGAAATAATGGGTTGGGTGTTTCGGTTTTTGTCTTGTTTGAGTTTTGTGTTTGGCTGATGAGTCGGTCAGGTATGACTTTGTGGTGCAGTCGAGATCAATTGGCGTTCGTGATAAAAGGGGAGATGGTAGTGTTTGTAATTACACTTTATTATATGATGTATGTTTTGGCAGATGCTGGCATGTCGAAACGTTGTGTTGGTCATGATTGATTGAGCAATGCGTAATTGGGGCAGATGGAATATTGTATGAGGAAGGGATGGTAGCTCAGGCGGCATTTCAGATGTAATACAGTTGTTAGGCATTTAATACGTATTTTGCGAGGCATTTCGCATGCGTTTTGAGAGAAAGTCATCTTATAATGTTTTTAAGCACCTTTTTTCGCGGCGACTTTTCCGGTTCCGACTTTTCTTTTTTGGTTAGTTGTTTTATGTTATCATTATTTTTTTAATCTCAAGTTTGTTGTGATTTTTACTCTTGTTGCATTGAATTTGTAATAGAGGTGTATTTTGTGATTTGGTAGTTTATTTAAATTCGGAGTATTGCGTCAATTTTATACACAAGCTCAAACCGAAGCGAATTATCGGATGTAAACATATAACCAAACCTATATAGACCACAAAAAGGCATAGAAATCACATGAAAATTAGCGGGTCGTAGACCCGCAAAAAGACCGTCGGGTTTTGGAATTAGTCAGCACAAAAAGGCATAGAAATCACCCCCTCCAAATATCAGAACCAATCAACTCAAAATCAAACGAAATCATTTTAGAACCACGAAAAAACAAAACAACGTTAAAAACACCACAAACGTAAGAGGCAAACAGATCGATTTTCAGCAAAAAATCAACAGCAATAAAAGCAGTGCTACAACAAACGCAATAAATTTGCATAAAGCAAATTGACATAACCAAGCCCAAACATGTAGCCATCACTTCCAAAACTACTCCACTAAAGCAAAAAACCGAAAGCATCCTACCAAAACACGACAGCGCTCAGTGGTCCTAACGAAAGCCCAAAACTTTCTGAGCGCTGTCGTGTTTTGGTAGGATGCTTTTGGTTTTTTTTGCTTTAGTGGAGTAGTTTTGGAAGTGATGGCTACATGTTTGGGCTTGGTTATGTCAATTTGCTTTATGCAAATTTATTGCATTTGTTGTAGCACTGCTTTTATTGCTGTTGATTTTTTGCTGAAAATCGATCTGTTTGCCTCTTACGTTTGTGGTGTTTTTAACGTTGTTTTGTTTTTTCGTGGTTCTAAAATGATTTCGTTTGATTTGGAGTTGATTGGTTCTGATATTTGGAGGGGGTGATTTCTATGCCTTTTTGTGCTGACTAATTCCAAAACCCGACGGTCTTTTTGCGGGTCTACGACCCGCTAATTTTCATGTGATTTAGGTATTTTGAAAAACAGTCGGTCGGTCGGCACGCAAGTACGTACGTACGTACGTACGTACGCAAAATGCATATACAACCGTATACAATATCCATACGTAAAGGCAGAACGGAAGAGATGAAAAAGAATTATGCAAGCAATAAATAAAACTTTACTTCTGTATTTTTCCAATATTCACTGTAACAAGTTTTGTGCTTGCTTCAAAACTAACCAAATCCTGCAGGTCTAAACGAGGCCACAGCATGAAGCTCAAATTACAACTTGCTTTCTTTATTCTTGCTTCAAGTAAGACATACACATAGTTTATGAACTACAGCTAATATTTTGATTCTTGTAGCTTACTCAAACAGCTTGCGATGCTATGATGGGACGCGAATGCAGCCCACCCACACAGTTAAATGTCCATTTGGTTACAACCTCCTTTGTTACGCTTTGAGTTTCAAATTATTAGGCAACTAATTTTTGTTTAGTTCTTTTACCTGCCTTTTGTTCTATTCAGATAGAGGCCGGCAGTATCACTATGGCTGCGCAAGGAATCTTGTGAACTGCGCCAAATTGAAAAAATATTGGGAACAAGGAGGTGCCACTCAATTTAAATGCTATCTCTGTAATAAAAGTAGGTGCAACCATGATCCTCCTAGATTCTGCTAAACAATTTTGACACGTATCAACTTCAACCGTCTGCATTCTTCTTCCACGAATAAACCAATGGGCGTATTGTAGGGTTATTTGTTCCAATAAGTTCATAGAGTTAGTTTTGGTTGCAACTTGTTCTAAATTTGCAAAGAACAGTGGTAGGTTTACAGGTTTAGGAAAACTGCTGAAAGTGTTTGAGCTTAGCTTAGATTAGCGCGTTTTAGCCCTAAATACGATTTTTAGCACTGTGCCATACCCCCTTCCAACCTCCCCCTTTCGTCATAGGACCTGTTGCATTTATGTTGACCCTTCAAAGTATGCGCAGACCAGCAAGCCAACTCCAGCAGTTCAATTGGCAATGTCCACTAGCTGTCTTAATTAATAATTCAGGTTCAATTAGGCTCTAGCGTGCTAGCACTGTTGAGCTCTCTAATCTACGGCCTCTAATCCTTCGGTGCGGCTGTCTCAGGCGCAGATAGGTAGGTATAAAGCTTAGTGTCAACAAAGATCGGCTCCTATAATAATCGTAGCGTACTCGGCAGGCTTTTCATCAATTAAGTTGCCATTCTACCACGGCGCTTGACACCGGAGGCGCTGGGCGGGGCGCCGCCGCCGGCGCTAATCAGCGAGAAAAGTTGGAAATTCGATTTCGGACCAGACGGCGCCGCTCCACTCCCTCCGGCCGAGTTTTGTTGGGGTCTCAAATTTGAGGCCAACTGCCGCTCCAAAAGATCATCTCCACTTTCTGCTTTCTCTATTGACAACACGACCGGCCGGCCCCAGAGCAGTTTAATGCTGCCTTCGCTGCACCTCTGAAAGATGCTTACCAATTTACGGCCTATATATCAACTTTTCTTGCTGGCAACTTTTTGCAACTGCCAGAAACTGTTACTGCTGCTGAGCGAGTCTTTCCCGGGCTCGATTTACCACAAATATGCTCATTTGGAGCCGTTCAAGTTTCTGGAAAGAGAAGGTTGTTGGTCTGATCTGTTCTATCCGGTCTTTCCGAGTCTTTCGCTGCCCAATCAATACAGCTTGGCTACAGGTGAGAGGCTAATTAGTCCTGATAATCCCTCGGGCTTAGTACTTCCGATTAGGACTGACTGTCTGACTCAGTATTGACATAGTAATTACGTGCGAATTGCACCAGAAAAAATCTTGTAGAACGGGGTGAAAAATCGTATTTCAGTTAAAGAGTGCATACTGTATTATTAGAAATGTCAAAATTAAATTGTTATTGTTAGATAAGAAGAAAAAGGTGTGCTAATTAGGAAACCTAAATACCCGTCTTAAATGGATGTAAATCACGAAACATACTTGAAACAGTCCCTGACAGGCTCCATCAATAAACAGTATACGCAAATTTTCTTACAGCAGTTTGCCTTTTTGTTTTAGATTGCCAAATTTGATATTTTCTGTTGTTTTTCTAACAGTTTTGAGTCAGTCTAGCCTTTTATACATTTCAAAAGTCCATTTTTTAACTGAAAAGTGGCATAAATAAACTATTTTTAGCTTGAGTTTTTTGGACCCTTAGGGAAAAAAAGGAAAAACACACCTCACATCGCTGCTCTGGGCTACAGAAGGCCAACAAACTTTAAACAAATAACAATTTGGTGCCAAAAATATTATCATTCGGTTGAAATTGACGGAATGGCAGCTATTCGGAAAACTCAAAAAATGGGCGGGCAGTCATTTTTCGCCAACACTGTATGCTATGCGTAATCAAAAGCGTTCTCGGTGCAAAAACCAAAGGCATAAATTTGCCACGTGAATCTTGATCAATAGTCAGACATTTTAGCGGCAATCGATACATAAAGCATCTTGGCTATGGCTAGTCCCTGGAGTGCTAGTAAACAACTACAAATTCACGTCTCGGCTTTCAGTCAAAAATATGCAGGCTCAATTTGCAGGGATGCTGCCCAAATACCACGGAATTACGGCCGATTTTATGTACGACTCGCTTACTAAACGCTATTTCACATCGGGAGCGCAGAAATCCGACTACGATTCGGTCTGGTGGAACCGGTCTGAACCGGTTTGGGTCACTGCCAAAAAGGAACATGCAACGGTGGCGGCGTACTTTTGGCCGTTTATCTGTGAAGTCAAATTTAAACTCAAGTTGGACATTTGCATACCGCACGATAAGAGACAGAGCTTGAACCCTTCTAATGTTGATACGGTGCTGAAATCCACTCGGGACCATGACTTTGTTCTTGCTTATCACAATGCAGTCGCGAGAGACATTGAGAAATACGGGCCTAGAAAAGTGGCGGCCAGCACGAATGGATCTGTTTACGAGTTCGCCGGAATATTGGACCAAATTTTGCAAGAAGCTCGCTCCAGACAGGACCTGAACATTATTATTCTATCGGACCACGGTGCGGCCGACGTACCTGCTGACAATGTGCGATTTGTGGACGATTATATAGACCTTAATTGGATTGTGTCCACAGTAGGAGCTGGCGCTGTGAAGCAAATTGTGCCTGTAGACGGAAAAGAATACAAGGTATTCACACAAGTTGGCGATTACAGTATTTTTTGTAGCCTTTCACACGACGCGTGAACTACCGTATCTTATTCATTGCATTTTTGTAGGCGCTTACGCACAACTTTCACACAAGCTTTTTACAGATTTTCGACTTATTACGGCGCACAGGCGCCATTCCAAACGTGAAAATCTACTATACGACGCCCCGACTGACCGACCTGCCAAAATGGTACAAGTACAAAGAAACGGACCGGATTCCCAAGCTTCTGCTAGTAGCCCAGCCGGGTTACGCAATTCTGACGGTAAAAAAGTAGTTAGTGTAAAAGGAGCACCTCTCAATCTGCTCATTTGTCAGCGCGAAAAGAGCAAACAGATTCCGGAGCCGTCAAACCAGGACTGGCGCGCCGGCATGTCAGGCTATAACAATCACTTCCCCGACATGTTGGGTGTGTTCTTTGCCTACGGACCCGGTAAAGAAACGATTGTTGCGCACGAACAGAAACGGCAAAATTGGCAATTTTCAGCCTTCAAACGAGGGGTTAAAGGCAGTGTGTCGCGATTGATCGATATCCATTCCCTGATGTGCCATGTCTTAGGCCTACGGACGTGTATACAAGATCATGGCGATTTTGATAGAAACAGAGTCATCCTAAACCAAATTACTAACTCAGGGTCTCACCGTGTTTCCTCTCTGATGATTCGAATTCTTGCTCTTGTACTGTACTGGAGATTTTGTAAATAAATTATATACTGTACTGTATGTATGTATTGATACGGCACATGCGATTGGGTCTATACTTTGTCATATGTACATGCAAATGGGGTTCGGAGGGGTTTGCTCAACCCGACTTTGTCCAGACCCTCCTTGAGACCCCAGAGACGTTTTTTTCGACCCTCCTCTTCCGATTTTTTGGCAAGCAATTTTGAGCAAATTTTTTATTCATACACAAAAATTGCATGCAAAACAGAACTTTTGAGAGGAACGTATTTGAGCCTAGAGTAGCGAATTTTCAGCGCTTTTTTAGAACCCAACCCCCTCTAATTTGGGCTCAGACCACCCGAACGGCGCCAGCCTCCCCAACCCCCCATCGACGGATGACCTGTTTCGCTTATGCTTTATGTGCACTCTGTAGTAAGTCTCGGCAGAAAAA
Source organism: Sabatieria punctata (assembly GCA_030248155.1). Taxonomy (NCBI): domain Eukaryota; kingdom Metazoa; phylum Nematoda; class Chromadorea; order Araeolaimida; family Comesomatidae; genus Sabatieria; species Sabatieria punctata. The sequence continues at coordinate 10,238 of JASANB010001640.1, forward strand.
TTTTATTTCTAAAATTATGTATTAACGTTTCTTTCTCTCGAAAGCAAACAAAGGTGAATACACATTTTTCACGAAAAAAGTGTATTACTACTGTTTAGGCAAATATAATTTATACTGATTTACGATGCTAAAAATGCAAACTTCCGATTATAGACCTCTGGTCACTAGGCAGCATAGCAATATGGACGCCGACCAAGAGCTGAGGGTTTGTTGTTGTTGCAAGCTGAAAAGCGTAGCCATTATAGTTCTGTACACCGAATTGGTAAGTGACCCAATTTTCGTTCCATTTTTTCTATACTCCAGTCAGTTTCCAGTTAGCATCATTGTTCGCAACTCTAACGGTGGCCATTTTATACCTGTACGTATTGGAGGCGTGCGAAAGTGAGCAAACGTACGCGTTCGGTAACTGTTCTGCTCACAAAACCATCCTAAACTTCCTGCTGGGTGTTGCAATTGTTCAATTGGCATTGGCAGTTTTCGTGACTGCCTGCGCTCATTTGGGCGTCCGGCGATCGAAGTATACGTGGTTGCTGCCGGAATTGGTGCGGTGAATTTGATTTGGTTTGCTTAGATTTTATTTAGACCGCTAACTGCTGAAATTTAGGTCGTTAATCTGCTGATAATTGTGTGTCTGGTACCTGCGGTGATAAAGGCAGTCAGTGACTTGAATATTGTCGAGATTGTCATCTCATCCGGGGCCTTTGTCACATTTGTGAGATTGTTTTCATTTGATATGAGGTTCATTAAAAGTTTGCTGGATAAGGGAATGAGGCAGGGAACTTTAGAGGATTCTGGTGGTACCATA
>JASANB010001641.1:0-86587 GCA_030248155.1 Sabatieria punctata
AGAGTCTACCACGCTGACGTGCGATGTGCCGTGGTCATCGCTAGCACGATAATGGTTGGACTTGGGGATAGAGCCGTTGAAGGAAATGTTGTAGTAAGAAAGGTCCTTCACGTTGCTTTGCGAATCGCCGTTCGGGACGATTCGAACGAACTCTGCAGAATTGATCTGCTTGACTATCTAGACATAGTTGCACTATTAACAGAGGAAGTCTACATAACAACATGTATTTATAACAGGGGGATCTGGCGGGTTGTCCACACCAACTTTATAGCCAAACTTTTCAGGAAGGCCTGGAGACTCCCTCCGATTTTTTCTGGGACGTGACTTTAGACAAATTGTTTGCTATTTTTACAATTTCCGACAAAACAATTGATAAAATTGTTTTAAAAACATGATTTTAGTTGTACCTGCTGCGCCTACCCCTAGATTTGGGCTCAAACCCCAACTCCCTTTCCTTCGCTTAAGTGGATGGCCTGCTTTAAGTATGGTAGCTTGTCATTTGTATAGCATCAATACCCGAGTAATATTGGGCACGAAGTCTATGTCTCCCAGCAACGGCCGTTTTGCATAAAGAAACTTCAGCGTTTCTAGGAACTTTGTGGTAGGATTGAGCTGCGTTCTTGTCCAGCTTTTTGGTTTTACCAGTCGAAGCTATGTCTGCAACTGATGTACACTTATCTAATGAACACCTCCCAACCTCATCTCTTCTTAATTCATCTCTCAGGCTTAGAGTCCAGTTCTGTTTCTAATGAATTTTGGTACAAAAAAAACAAACCTGCTAAGACCCGGATGATGTTTTGTGTGATGACCGACGAAGAGGGTGGAGGAGGTCCGCATATCCGCAGACCGTTTGGTAGCTCGGTTTCCACTGCTGACTCACGAACTTTTGCCTTGTAACTTTTTAGATCTTTTGGTCGTATAATTGACCCTGAATACACGTCACTTTTCACAGTATAGGTCTAATGGGTTGCTCACCGTGTTTTAAGAATTCAGCAGCCATGGACTCAGCTAACTTGCCCTAGTAAAAGAGTTTTACTGGGTCTGCGGCCTCAGCCAGTTCTCGAAGCGTCTTGACAAGAGCAGGTCGTTTCAGCAAATCTCCTTCAGCAATTTGCCTGTCTTCTGATTTAGAAATATGCTAAAAGTTAGTGGCCAAATTTTCAGAACACAGTCCAACCAGACAAAACACCTCATGCTGGGTTCTTTGCTTAGCTGATACTTGTTGTCCAGTCGTAGCAGGTGTTTGGCCAGACTGGCGCTAAGGGGCACTCCCAACTTTTGTAAGTAAATGGTGCGCTGGAAGAGTTGGGCCCAGCTAGCTAACGTTGCCACTGCCATGCAGTTTGTAAGCCGTGTAGAGACCATGCAATTCCCCGGGTACCGCTATCCACTTCCATCCTTAAATAAAAGAGACAGCTCGTCTCGTAGTATCCATAAGCGGAATAAACAGTGAACTTTAAATAATGGAAAAAATTTCAAAATTTCCTCACCAAACCTGTTCACACGTTTTACAACTGCCACACATTTTCGAAATGCCACATAGGGCAGATGCGTTAAAGAATGCATACCTATCAAAGAGTCATTTGGATGTTTATCGTACATGCTTTTTTTGGCCAATGCAGGTGCCGTTTCACGACTGTCAATTACAACGCATCTGTTCGATTGTCTGCAACTCACCCTGTTTATGTTGAAAAGAAAAGTATGCTTACATCATTGCACGCTATTTAGAGCACCTTATTCAGTCAGGCACCTAACGCCGTTTATGGTACCGGCACCCATGGCCATATACATACGTGTAGGGTAGGGGTACCATATACAGTACCACGACAGTCCCCGAACAATGACGGTACCCCGTGTCATACATATATGGTGCCACTAGCCTAGGTACCGGTACCATATATGGTGCCAGTACCATAAACGCCGATAAGTGCCAGTATAGTATGCGTTTTGAATCAATGTGTTTACCCTTGAATAGATGGTCATAAAATGACCACCTCCGAGACCGCTGGAATCGAGATTGTAAATTCAAGTGCACAACAAAGTAGCCACTGCTCCGTCAACTGCGTTGCCGCCTTTCAGTAAAATGTCTCTGAAAACCAACGTTCGGACGTTGAAACAAATACATTAATACCTTCCGACATCGGCACACAACCCGTTTTCGGCAGTTACTGCAGCTTTTGCTGAACTTTGCTCGCAGATTTCGTTCTGAAGGCCGCCAGAGGACAGCGCTCTGGACTGCTGGAAAGTCAGACAGACAGACACTGAAGCTAAGATCTTGGAGCGCATCGGTGACTTGACGTAAATTCTTGATAAGACAAACAAGAGAATTTGAACCTTGCAGATTTTTCTGCCAGAATTGCAGTAGATTCTGCCATTTTGAAATCTGCTTATTTTACACATTATATGTACACGTTAATATGGCCCTTGGTTTTGGCTATGGCCAAGAGTTTCTGACAATGTCTCAGTTTACATGTTTAAATGTTTCGTTAATATGGCCCTCGTTAGTATGGCCAAAAAAGCTACCTGACTTTTTAATATGGCCATCAGGGTAATGACAATTTCGATTAGAATTTCGTCATTTTTGTCTTTGTTTTCTGCTAGCAACGTTACGTTTGCATTTTCTGTTGCACATTCAAAGCTTCACGTTCAGTTTTAATTTGATTTGATTTGCATTTCGTTTTCTCTGATATATACAGTAAATGGTTGTTTCTGTTACTAAGCAAAGAATGAGCCAGCTTAAGGTTATCTGTTGATATATACCGGTAAAATTATTATAGACAGGTGCAGAATGATGCTACAACTCAGATTTCACAACTTTTAAAAATTTTTTTCAAAGTTTGTTATTACTATGGCTGATTCGATAATATGGCCAGTTGGGTCGTGTCCCAAAGTGGCCTTATTAACGAGGCATGACTGTACTACAGTAGGTGGACCTAATTTGGGTCATGAGTCTAATTTTGGTCGGTCTCCAGAATATCACCCAAAAACCGTAAAAATAGGTGATATCGGTCACATCAAACGGGGAAGTGGAGGAGGGGGGGGACATTCTTGCTCATATCCTGCCTTGCGAGCATCGAAAAAGTATATTTCTAGCCTGAAAATTACTGTACTTTCCTTAAAACTTAATCATCTTTACTATCCGGTATTATCCAGTATCCGGCCAAAAGTGCATTTTCTGAAAAACTATCCGGTATTTGATCCGGAGGGAGGAATATATTTTTCTGAGAAAGGGGAAAACAAAAGGGAAAAAAGAGAATGAAAAGAAAGAAATGAAAAATGTGATTATAATTGAATATAATGTAGATTGATTAGAAATGGTAAAAAGAGGAGAAAGAAGGTAGAATTTGTATTTTTCTTTACGGTTGCATCTCTACGTACGGGACCGTATTAGCTGGCTTTACAATGTTGTGGTCAGGTGAGTCAGATTAAACTAAACTAAACTTACCATTTCTAGTTGGTTTGAGTAGAATGCAACTTCCAAATTCTTCCACAACTACTCTCACTCACGTCACCACCGGCGGCTCACTTCAGGCAGCGAAAACTGGGTAACTACTAAACTTCGCAACATCGCAACCGGTCGCAACTTCGCAACCAGTCGCACCGGTTCGCATCCGCCGGGCGCCAACTCTAGAACGTCGATGCGAAGAAAACAGAAGGCGCAAGAAAAAGTTTTCCGACTTCTTTTTTGGTTTTCCTGTGCCTGTTCTTGCTAGAAGGGCTGCTATGACGTGATGTAAAGGATGCCTAGTTTACTCTTTGTGTCTTTACATTCAATGAAAGATGAGGGTCGCATTCGCATCAACAACAAGGGCAGCCTGTTTCTCCACCACCACAGTTTAAGCAAACGACGCTTGACACCAGCTTTGCATCGCTGCAGTTGAAGGTACAAACACTAGTACATATTGGAATGCAAAAGGCTGAGTATAAATCTTTCAATATCTACTTTAAAATTTGTTTTGCTTTTTTAATAAACAAGTGTAGTAGGCCTTTTAAGCATATTTCTTAGAATACTCGGACTCACAGCGTGTAAGTACCATAATGCGCTGGGTTGGCGGTTCGATTTAACGTGACTCGGTAGGTTTACACATGTTGTAAGACTACAAGCAGTCATAGTACGGCTCGATTTCGGTAGGGAAGGTTAATATAGCTGCAATGTACGTATTACGGCTATTTAATATCTCAGGTAAGATGACTGCTGGTCCAAGTTGCGTCGTTGGCTCAGTTGGTAGCGCGCTGCCTCTGAGTCACGGCGGCCCCTACATCCATAGCTGTTGTAGTGGGTTCGAAACCAGTCTGACTGGAATTAGACGACGCAAAACCCCACCCAGGCCACCGAAAGCTGGTGACAGCGAGTAGATAAAAGGGAACCGACCGGATCTGCCATTGCACCAAAAGCCGTTCCACAAAGCATGCCACGTTGGAGGAGAACATCGACAACGTTAGGAGCTGTCTGAGAAAACTACTATGCCGGGGGCCCTCAGCCAACCGGGGCACTGGCGACTGTGGGGAGCTGACACCATGACATCAACACGCCGGCGCTCTCTTAGCGACTGGCACCCAACGGCATGCCTATAAGTGGCTGGGCAGTGAAGAAGGGAAAAACGTCCGAGATGACGAAATCGGGGGTTGCGAAATGGGCCACGAGTCTGATCGTAAACCGTAAGGCCCCTGCACATCAGATCGGATCGGATCAACTGCTGGTCCTTTATTTTAAGACTGAAGCGAACAGTGTTCTACAGTACATATTAGAAAACGGTCCGGATTTTCAAATTTGTAGGTGGGCCCGGCCCAGGGGCCTTTGCTGCACGCACGCCTGGCTCAAATCTTCACTCGACCGGAGCTTGGTCACGGCCGACCATGCTCGGTCTCTAACCCCATTACGTACGCAATAATGAAGTAAATTTTTATCAGTATCTGCCTACGGTTTACGATCGCATTGTATCAAGAATAGAAAAAGTGTCTCTATGTGCACAATCACAATCCAAAGATTTAGCCGTGTTGCGTTAATTGTGGTCGTACTGTATGTTTTGATCGGTGCAGCCTGGTAACAGTGTTGCCGATCCAAAAATTGTTATGTTTTTTTGTAAAATAAACCGAACGCTTATTTGTCGCACCAAAATTGTATTCTTGCCTGAAAGCGAAATTTTCAGCCCAAAAATTATTCAGTTTCACTTGATTATTGCTATTTTTACCAAAATCTTATGGTTAAAACACTGCAAGTCTTCCTTCCTGGCTTTCTGTAGCATTGAATACATTTTCATTTAATGTCCTTGTCCTTCATCCGCTCCGCCCCTCAGTGTCCCCTCTACTAGAACATTGCTGTTTCGTAACATAATCCGGAATTTCTGATTCATTTTGCGCAATTTCATCGTCAAATAAATCTTCGCGTCTATATTCTAGAGTTGGCGCCCGGCGGATGCGAACGGGTGCGACTGGTTGCGAAGTTGCGACTGGTTGCGATGTTGCGAAGTTTAGTAGTTACCAGCGAAAACCGAGGAAAGTGCTGCTTTATCTGTTCTCCGTTGAAAAGGAAGAAAATTGAAAATAATGTGACATAAAATGTTACAACAACTACAGGGTGTCTCAAAAAAATGATCACATTTCTTTTTACTGCCATTTCCGCAAATTTTGACCAAATAGGCTGAAATTTTGTCTATAGGTGCCAAAATTCGGGGAATTTTATGTGTTAAAGTTTGGTGCACTAGGCTTGACTCATTCCCGAGAAATTTCAAAAAAAGTGAAATTTGTTAAATCAATAGTGAAAGCCGGTCACCGAAAAAATGATCACATTTCTTTTCACTGCCATTTCCGCAAATTTTGACCAAATAGGCTGCAATTTGGATCATAGATGCCAAAATTCGGGGAATTTTATGTGTTAAAGTTTGGTGCACTAGGCTTGACTATTTCTCGAGAAATTTCAAAAAAGTCAAAATTTGGTAATTTCAATAGCGAAAGCCGGTCACCGAAAAAACGTTACATTACATTATCGCCTAAACTCTAACGATAGCGTTGGAGTTCATGAGTCAACTTTTTACACATGAATTACCCTGAGCTTCTGCGTTTACACTCCAAATTTCATCCAATTCCGACAAAAATTAGAAAAGATACAGGAAAAGGAAATGTTTCCATTTTTCGTGATCGGCTTTCACTATTAAAATTAACAAATTTCACTTTTTTTGAAATTTCTCGGGAATGAGTCAAGCCTAGTGCACCAAACTTTAACACATAAAATTCCCCGAATTGTGCCACCTATAGTCCAAATTTCAGCCTATTTGTTCAAAATTTGCGGAAATGGCAGTAAAAAGAAATGTGATCATTTTTTTAGACACCCTGTATATAGTGATTGGGACGGTATACTATACGGTATCAGATCAGGTATTTTCTACCATCATACATGTACTAGGGGGGGTTTGGGGGGTTACCCCCCCCCCCCCCTGCTGGAAAGGCCAAACCCCCCCCTCACCCCCCCCCACCCCCCCCCCCCCCGAGACAGGTTAAGGGACCCCTCCCCCTGATCAAAAAATACAAGTACTAGTAGTGGCTCCAGTATTAACAAACTGGGTCAGAAATCACTAATTTTTAGCCTAAAATTCACTTGAAAAGCCTTTAGAAACCGAATTTGGCGTTTCCACTGCTGATATTTAAGAAAAATCGGTCTTTTTGGAAGCTCTTTTTGTCATTTTTTGCTTGTTTTTAGCTTTAAAACGCTATTTGGCAGCTTAAAATAGCGATTTTTAGCGTCCTTACTGAGAAAATCGTGCTAAAAACGCATTTCTAGGCGTTTTGGAGCTTTTTGAAATTTGGGACCCCCCACCTTGGCGAAACCCCCCCCCTTGACCCCCCCCACCTGAGGAAAAACCCCCCCCCTACCCCCCTCCCCCCAGGTCGGCCCGGAGCTGTTACATGTATGTCTACCATTATTGTTATATAATACTGGTCCCACCCAAAGTATTGGCCAACAAACTAATGGTTGTTAGGGAAGCAGGAGGCGCATTCTCAGGTTTAAGCTTAGGCTTAGGAAAACTAGCTTAAAACAGCAGGCCATGAATATTGTTATTAGACAACCAGGGTTCTTGCCGTTCCGGCAATCCCTGACATTCCCATGACGATTCTGACAGAAGCCCTGACATTTCCAAAAATCTTCTCATCAATGTAACTTTCTTACTCAAACCAATGGTGCTATGCATGTGCACACCTGCTGATATTTGTTGGGTAAGAAAATTTTGAAAAATTAGCCTTCAAAAACGCGTTTGAAATGCATTCTGAGCTTAAAACTAACAGTTTTAGTAGTTTGAAGAGATCTGGTTTAGTCACTGCGCAACCAGGGCGAGAAAGTTTTGAAAAATGGGGCTTTTACATCGCACTGATATTGACATTATCATTGACTAAATTATTGGCACTATTCATTGCTGCTTCTACAACGTACTGAATACGTTCATACTTTTATGGAGTGACACCCAGACTTCGAAATCCCACCAGGACCCAAAATCCCCTGACTTGCGCTTGATCCTGTGACAAATTTTAAACGAGCCGTTAATGAAGAAAAGTAGAAAACCGTCGAGACTAACGACTAGAAAAAAGACGAATAACAGAGCAGCAGGAAGGAAGGAGCATAAAAATTTTACACTTGTTTCGCTTTTATGCCTCAACGTGCATGTTCCCTTTCGTGAAACTCACAACCAGACTAGCGTTTTGAGTCTTTGAATTTCGTTACTGTACTAAGGCACCGGACCATATAGGTACGGAACACTTATCACGTAAAGGCGACTTCAGTAGAGAACAAATCGCACGTTTTCGCTGCGAACCTAAACAGAAAAATGTGGAAACGGGACAGTTTCCGAAAAGCAACGCACGTTCTGAATACTGTTATTTTAATAGTGAAATTTTATTTTAATTTAATATTAATATAATAGAACTAGCCGATTTCAATTTTAATTTAATATTAATATAATAGTCCCCTGTTAGTTTTAATTTAGATTTAATATTAATACTATTAAATAACAATTTTAATAGTATTTTAATAGCATTTTAATAGTAGATTCTAAAATGAACTTAAAAAGTTTTGGACACACTTTAGCGAATTGGTGAAACAACATCTTTTGCTTGAAATTGCTAGTGTAAGTTGAAAATTTAATCAGAGATCCAACTTAGAAGCATTTTTCTCTGTAAATTCATGACGATTTTTTTTAAAATGACTCTGTCTGAACATGGTTTTAAGTATACATGTAACAGAGGAGTCTCAGTCTGGCTGGGGGTCTGCCCCCCACTCGAGTTAGGCCAGACCCCCCGGATGGGGACCCCTCCCTCGAGACGACTTTTCCGACCCCCATTCCGATTTTTCTGGCAAGTAATTTTTTGAGCAAATTTTTGTGATTTTCTGCATTTTCAGACACAAAAATTGTCAAAATCGCCTGCAAAACAGCACTTTTTAGCTGTATTTCAGCCCAAATTAGCGATTCTTGACGTTTTTAGCGAAAAATTGCGTTCTTTAGCGATTTTTGAGCGTTTTTTAGTCCCCAACCACCTCCCAAAATTTGGGCTCCGACCCCCCGGCCGGCGCCAGACCCACCAACCCCGTTCCCCTTCAGCAGATGACCTGTTAAGATATTCGAAATTGCATTGGAACAGAACCTAGGCATTAAAATTTGAAAGTAAAAATAGTTAAGTTTGAAAATATTGATGCATAGTTATAGAGACATTTTTGACAGGAAAAGACTGTTACATAGGTTATTGAGTAGATTAAGGTCCTTTTGTCATTCATGCCTATTACAGTCATGTCTCGTTAATCCGGACCTCGTTAATCCGGATATTCGCCTTCCGGACAAGATTAGGCCAGGTCCCAATTTTCTCCCATGTTATATGACTCGTTAATCCGGATCCGGATTCGTTAATCCAGACAGAAAATTTGGGGTCCCAACTTCGAAATTTGTATGGTAAAGTGATTCGTTAATCCGGATTTGGATAATTTGGACAAAATCCATGCGCAATTTTTCAATTCAAGTGTGAATTTTCAATTGAATAATGTTTTTCTTTAAGTCAGAATGTGATTGTTTTTGAGTTTTTAGGAGCTATAATCAGCTGAAATAAGTTTTTGGTTTTTAATTAGGAGGTACAGCTGTAGAATCTGATATGCAACTAACAAAAAGCTGTCATTTAGACCTTTGACCTGAAAAACAGTGTTTTAGCTTTGATTCGTTAATCCGGAAATTCGCTAATCCGGACAAAATTGGCCGGTCCCAACTTGTCCGGATTAACGAGACATGACTGTACTGAGAAAAGTTCCACAGTTTCCAAGATTCGAGATTCAGAGGGCTGTCAGACACCTTCAATTTTTGTCATTTTCTGAGGTAAAAGTCTGATAAAATTCTAGTATTGTAGGTAACTCCTTCATTGTCAAACAAGGTCAAACTATTAAAATGCTATTAAAATACTATTAAAAATAAATTTTAATATTCAGCCCCTCTTTGTATTTTTAATTTAATTTAATATAATAGTAGGCCCTCTATTTTAATATTAATATAGATTTAATACTATTAAAATGTCACTATTAATAATAGTTCTATTTTAATATTAATATATTAAAATAACAGTAGTTCTGAACAACGGACGGGACATGCTATGTTGATTGAATGTATGTTGCATGTTGAATGACATCATCTCCTTCCTGCCCAACGAGTTCTTTGTCTAGTGCAAGTCAGACAGACAGGGCACACCAAAATTTAAAAAAAAACTTTACTTACAATGCACGTGTACACACACCACAGACGCAGTAATAACCCCGAAGGCCCACATGCAAGGCAATCACCGGGGCCGAACCCCACTCACTCAAAATTACCTTATAAGAGCAAAAACCTGACAAGATCTAAAATAGTTTAGAACATACTATTTAACGAAAGATAAATCGCAAAAAGCTGAGAGAATAAAACGGTACTGCTATTGAATACACTGAATACAAGCAGGCAGTAGGCGCTATACGGCATAACTACCTATCTGTCTGAATGAATGCAATGAATCAACTTCTCTATACACAGACGAAATTTCTTCGCTCAGAGTAGGGCAGTGTCAGTTTCTTAATCACAATAAGAAGTGGTATTCTTCTGTAAGGTCGGCTATATATGATCTTCAAGCTTGAATCTACGTAGATCCAAATATACTGAATTCCATTTCGGATACTGAATGAGAGTGAGACTTTGTCGAGAAGCCAATATAGAGTTGGCGTCAAATCAACGGCTGTCACAAAGCTGGCTGGAAGAGTTTGACGAAGATAGTCGTACTTCTGCTTCATCTTCATCATCTTCCTCTGGTTCTGAAGAGAGTCTCGACCAAACCGAATCCGATGCGTCTAGCACAGTGACTAGCCAATCATCTGAGCTCAGTAGATACAGATGCGCACGGGCCGGGCTGGATGGCCTGCCCAGGTGGCCCGAAATTTATAAACTGAAATTTGTAAAGAAACAGAGTGTTTTTGAGTATTTGCTGGCCTTTTCAATACAGTTCATTAGTCAGAAACAGTGTTAATGGTCTATTCACTAACGTTTTTGAGAAACTTAGGAATTTTCGGACTGCTTTTCTAACAGATAACAGAAAAATCTTGCGCAAATAAAAACTGATTCTGGCTGGAACAGGGAAAAAAAGTAAGTAAGTGTGCAAGGGTAAGGGTAAGTACAGATTTGGTTAAAAAAAACGGGAATTTACTTCCAGCTTTAGTTTGAGCAGACAGATTTTTTGCTTTGGGTCGGTCTGATTTGAAAGTGTGCGCAATGGCCGATCGATTGGTTGGTCGCCGGTCAAGAACAAGCCGCTGAGTTGGGTACTGTACAGTCTAAAGTCAGCAAGTACTTCATACGCCGGCAGAGTTGCTGTAGTGGTTTAGGCCGCAAAGCAACTGTGTGCGATATCGTTCGTTCATCCTCTCGGCGCAAGGAGTTGGTCGTCGGCACAAAGCCCCACCCAGACCACCGAAAGTTGGTTACAGCGAGTAGGTAATTGGGAACCAACTACACCGACAACTCTGCCGGCGTGTGTAGTACTTGCTGAATTTAGACTCTTACAGTACCCAACGCAGTGGTTTGTTCTTGACCGGCGACCAACCAATCGATCCGTCATTGTGCACTCCTTTAAAAGAGACCGACCGAAAGCTAGAAGGTCCGTCTGCTCAAACTAGTAAAGCTGGAAGTAAATTCCCGTTATTTAACAATCTGTAAACGAAGCAAAAAAGTGTCCTAAACTTGGTCATAAGAAAGCGCGGGCCGCTAGATTTGAAAAACGGGCCAAAAATCTCGGCCCGAGCGCATCGGTATTATATTGAAGTCAGTGTCAGCCTACACGATAGCGAATGCGGTGCTTGTGACAAACTGAGCAAACAATCGTCTGACCAGAGCGAACAAGATCTGCTTGTCGTAGAAGCGTTATCTCCTTCGGTCGGCCGCTGTTCCAGCACGAATTCCCGCCGACCATTCAGGTGTTCTGAACGTTTAGCCGGCATGGACGACTTTGGGTCTAGAGGGAACTTTCAAGTGCCAATGGAGTGGCGCGCTAAAACCCACTATTCTGGACGTTGGCGAAACGGGCCGGAAGGAGATTTACACAGCTTGTGGCAGGGGTTCCATTTTAGATTCACCTCCAAAGGCCGCGCTAAGCTTGCTTTGGACAGGTACGAGCAAATCACAGACCTGAAAAGGAAGCGCGCCGTTCATTTGGCTGATCGGTTGACAGCGAGATGGAATAGAATAGAGCGAATGACGTCGAGCAAAAAGAAGCGGTCTGCTTTGAAACGGCTCGAGACCTTGAAGAGCAAAGTTCGCAAGGCCGTATTCGAGGCTGATGTGGCGTATGAGAGATTGGTTGACGAATTTTTGGAATTCAAACTGCGTTTTCCGAATAGCAAAGCGGCGGCAGATTTTATGAACAAGTAATACTGCGGTGAAATTGACGATTATTTAAAGGAAACGAACGGATAGGAAAGATTTATTCTTTTTCTTACTCAATTATTATATATTATTGATGACGTTGTTACTCTTTGTTACTCTTGATAACTTGCTACTCTGAGAATACCTGTTTATGCTTTTTTGAAGACTGCTTTTTCAAACCATTTTAGCCCCTTTTCAAAATCCTGCTACGCTAATGATAATGACTGATACTTGTATAAACATAGAAAATTTAGAAAACTATAAAATTGCTTCAAGGTTTCTCCGCGGTACGGCAGCTACGGTCCAATTGGAGTAGAGTTAGAAATTTTGTTTATTATTTACTTGATTGATTGATTTGTTTTCTTTTGTTTGTTTTGCTTTCCTTCTCGCTCGTTTATCGGTCTGGTATTTTCGTTCTTGCTCGGTAGCTGAACGCTCAGGGCAAAACCTAAAAAGTACCGTCAGTACCGTCGTACCGTCGTACCGTCGGCCTCATCGGACCGCGCTCTGGTGTTCTCCACGCCCGCTTTTAAACACCGGCTGCCGACATAGGCGGCTGTTTTCCCCCACCGGTCCGATTGAGGTCGGCGGGCGGTACTACGGTGTTGGCTATGGGCGGAGCCTGAATGCACATACATGTAACAGCTCCGGGCCGACCTGGGGGGAGGGGGGTAGGGGGGATTTTTTTCCTCAGGTGGGGGCTCGAGGGGGGGGGGTTTCGCCCAGGTGGGGGGTCCCAAATTTCAAAAAGCTCCAAAACGCCTAGAAATGCGTTTTTAGCACGTTTTTCTCAGTAAGGACGCTAAAAATCGCTATTTTAAGCTGCCAAATAGCGTTTTAAAGCTAAAAACAAGCAAAAAATGACAAAAAGAGCTTCCAAAAACACCGATTTTTCTTAAATATCAGCAGTGGAAACGCCAAATTCGGTTTCCAAAGGCTTTTCAAGTGAATTTTAGGCTAAAAATTAGTGATTTCTGACCCAGTTTGTTAATACTGGAGCCACTACTAGTACTTGTATTTTTTGGTCAGGGGGAGGGGTCCCTTAACCTGTCTCGGGGGGGGTGGGGGGTGAGGGGGGGTTTGGCCTTTCCAGCAGGGGGGTAACCCCCCCCAAACCCCCCTAGTACATGTATGTGAATGCATCATGTGACACACACACGCCCTTCGGCCTCCGACAGACAATTCGACAGACAATACGGTCGTGCTGTTGCCGGGAATACAAACGTTCAGAGCGTTCTGTTGCCGCCAGTTGCTAAAGCGGCAGACTATGACGGCGCATACGGTCATGGCGGTACCTCAGCTGGCGGTGGTGATGGTGCTGACGATGGCTGTCCGGCAACCCCATATCGGAGGGATGGCCTGTTGATTCCAAGCCAGTCGCAGGTCGAAAAGTTCCGTAATCCCAATAGAGCCCCTGCGTTCACTCAGCCATACCATAACGAAAAACCGTTTGAACTGAAGTTTCTTCGCGACGTGCGGGCAGCAGGCTCGAAGTGCCGAATGTGTACGAAGTCAAGGTAAGGATTGGCAGGGAAGGGCTGTTGGGTCGGTTTTTTCCTTTCCTTTCCTTTTCTTTTTTCCGCAAAAAACCGTTTTATTCCTAGGGGCTCGGAAAAAGCTCAAGCAAGTTTTTAAGGGAAATAGGCACAATAACTAGTTAAATTCGCTTCAAATGCTTTGAATTATGTTTACATTCTTAGATACCTGTACGTTCGTTTGGATCGGATCCAAGTGCAACATGATGTGTATGCTCGTCTGACAGAAGAACACAAACGGCACCTGAAGGAGCAATTCGGATTTGTCTTCTAGATGTACAGTTTTTATGTGTCTTGTTAGTATGCTGTAGTACATAACCGTAGCTATCCGATAAAGATGTGCATTGTACCGAATGGTAGGTAGACGTTTAAAACATTATTCTTGGTCTGTTCCCAGAAAATAGTGGGCCGCAAGTGAAGCAGCCGAGGTGGCGCCCAGTGAACAGCGCTGTACATCCAATGATGCCGATACCACTTGATGGTGCTGACGGGCGGACAGTCTAGCTTATATAATTCCTTATCGTAGGGGCGGTCAATTGATTCTTCCTCAATCACAGATCCATTCGCCAACTAAGACCAGCGTTCCTATTGCTGTGCGGTATCCAGGATTGTAAAAGTGAGAGGTGGGAACGTTTTGAAGAGGCCTGGTTGCCTGCTCAACCAGGGCGAGAATTTTGTTAACTGTAAATTAATAATTTTAGCCTTCAAAAACGCGCTTAAAATGTTTATGGAGCATAAAATTGACAGTTTGAACAAATAATTTAGGTTTCTCATTTTTGACGGGACCGGAATTTAGGACTTCTTTCTCCGTCCGCCACCCTGCACACCCTGGTACGCTACTGGGTCTGCACCGTCTACGTCTAGCACCGTCGACCTCAAAAGGACCGGTGGGCGAAAACAGCCGCGTATGTCGGCAGCCGGTGTTTAAAAGCGGACGTGGAGAACACCAGAGCGCGGTCCGATGAGGCCGACGGTACGGCGGTACGACGGTACTGACGGTACTTTTTAGGTTTTGCCACGCTCAGACAGAGCAGAACCGCCAACTGACGTCACTGTGTCACTCTCTCGTATCACTCTTCCTATGTTTCTGGACCGATTGATACTGAATAAACTGGAAAGACCAGCAGATCGTTTTCGTGTTCCTTCAGCATGTCAGAAAGTGTTTTTACCTTCGATTCAGGTTAGCTTTGGCTTCTTTTTCTTCTTCGTACACAAACGCGCGAACGCATATGTGTTTTGTGCTAAGCGCGGCACTTGACTTTGTGTTGGGCTGCCTTTAAGGACCGACCGGAATTCCGATTCCGAAGTCAGACAGAGGTCTTGGTCGGAATTTATCGGAACTTTTGTTAAATTTTTAGGAAATCGACTACCATTCCTTGTGTAGTACTAGGTATAGTCGTTCTATTAATGAAGGCATGCTAAAAACTCACGTTCAGGCGTTCTGGAGCCTTACGAATTTTTGGACTTGGAGCCCCCTCTGGGTGAAAGACCCCTGAACCCCTCCTGGCAGACGGCGCCCTTTCCACCCTACTCGGCCCGGACAACATGTGTGTCAGTGGGCCATGGAAGAAACTCGGATAAACATCGGTTTTATCGGTTCCTCAGCGGCGTTGGTCGGGGTGGTCTGAGCCCAAATTTAAAGGAAGGGGTTGGGCACTGAAAACGATCAAAAATCGCAATTTTTTCGGCTAAAATTCGTCAAAATTAGTCGGAATTTTGGCACTAAACTTGCAGAATATTTAGCCAACCATGTTGTTAATTTTTGCTGAAAATTTGAGCCAAATCGGTAAAGAAGTGACTGAGAACGAAACGTTTGAGTGAAGGCCGAAAAAGCGATGGGACATTTTTTATCTATACTGTATATGACTGGGGTACAAATTAACAGTAGCTAATCTGGTCTGTTTAATAAATACTTTATTATATTGGTCGGTTATGTGTCCCGTTAATCGGCCGGCCGGCTCGCGGCCGCCGGTCAGCGAGAGGCGGCTATTCTTAATTGACTTTGCGTCGGCCGCTTGCACGCGCGCATTGGTTGAGAACATACCACCCAGGACCTTTACCCATAATAAGCTATGTAGATACAACATGACAGTAAAGCTGCAATAAGCAGAGCTTTCTTTGTTAATGTCACTGGGACTGACCTTGCGTTTGGCGTTTACCTTTGATGCCATGTCATACCGCCAATGTGCGCGCGTGCAAGCGGCCGACACAAAGTCAATTAAGAATAGCCGCCTCTCGCTGACCGGCGGCCGCGAGCCGGCCGGCCGATTAACGGGACACATAACCGACCAATTCCGAACCGGCATACATGGGCCGGAAAAATCCGGAGGGGGGTTGGAGACCTCGGGGGGGGGGTCCCCCGAAAAAAGGCCAAAAAACGCCTATTTTGCCTTAAATAAGCGAAAATTTCCCCCTTCGGGAGGGGGGTGGGGAAGGGGGGTATGGCCGGCCGAGGGGGAGGGGTATACCCCCCGGCCCATGTATGAGAACCGGTGTGTATAGGTCACGTGGCCACAGCGTCAGGCAAGTTATTCTACTGTCACAGCGAGCGCGGCATTTGTATAGTGGAGCAGTTGGTTCTGAGTCGTCCGTACGTAGCGCAGATGTACCTCCGACCTCTCAGACTCGACTCGATTAGAGTGGAGAACTTCAGACGACTCGACTTCGAAGAGTTCCAACGGCTCGGATTTAGCGTAGGTTGGTCTTCGTTTATTTTGCAGTGTAGACCTTTATCTTTTAGAGTTCATCTTTACGCAGGAAATCGTGCCGGGAAGTGGAGCGTTAGTGCGGAAGCCGTTTGATTGGAACAGTCAGTTCCTGCCTTCATGTAGTATGTTAATTTTTATGTATACTACTATAATTAATACAACAGTAAAAAAGTAAAAAAGGCCAGAAAGATGTGCACCTCTTTTTCAAAGACTTTACTCAAACGATTTGTTCTCGGTCATTTCTTTATCGATTTGGCTGAAATTTTCAGGATTAATTAACAATTTGACAGTCAGGCACTTAACGCCGTTTATGGTACCGACACCATATAACCTACGCTAGTGGTACCGTATACGGACGGTACCCCCACGTTCGGGGCGTTGATACTAGCGTTGGGCATTGCAGATTGACTGATCAGCCTTATAGCTCAAAGCATACATGTAACAGGTCATCCGCCGATGGGGGTTGGGGGGTCTGGCGCCGGCCGGGGGGGTCTGAGCCAAAAATTTGGGAGGGGGTCGGGCATTAAAAAACGCTTAAAAGTCGAAAAAATCGCACTTTTTGGCTAAAAATCGTCAAAAATTGCTAATTTGGGCTGAAATACAGCTAAAAAGTGCTGTTTTGCAGGCGATTTTGGCAATTTTTGTGTCTGAAATTGTGAAAATTTGCTCAAAAAATTACTTGCCAGAAAAATCGGAGGGGGGTCGACAAAATCGTCTCAGGGGGGCTGGCCTAAGTCGGGTGGGGGGCAGACCCCAGACCCCCTGTTACATGTATGGTACCGTTACCAATAGTACCGTCACCATATTATAGTACCGGCACCCATGGCCATTGGTAGGAGTACCATCAGTCGCCGAACGTGGGGATACCTTATAATATGGTACCACTACCCTAGGTACCGGTACAATAAGCGGCGTTATAAGTGCCTGACTGTACTAGCATTTATTCAGACTCTGTCCAATCAGAACCAATCGAAGTGGACCAGCAGGAAGAAGAAGAAGAAGAACCAGTGTCCTCGACCTGTCAGAAATTAGATGGCAGATCGAAATCTAAGAAATCCGATTATCACCGACAAACTTTTGCTGTCCAACAACTGTTTGGCAGGGGATTTAGGAGGAAAAGCGGCTTTAACAACCGCCATATGCAGACGGACCGGGATTTGAAGCCTTCACTAGCTGTGGGTGCGAGTTGTTGTGGAGTCTGTGGTCAAACATTCAACTCGAAACAAGAATTGACGGTTCATAGACGTTTACTGCACGCGCCCAACCTTTTCTCCTGTGATCTCTGCCCTTTCACTACTAAACAACTGCTCAGGCTAAAGGAGCACCGTCTCAACGAGCATAAATCGGAAAGTATGCTATGCAATTACTCTGAATTTTTCCGTGATTGAAGTTATCTTTAAGGATTTTCTGAATTATGGACACCAAAATACGTGTAAAACGGCACTTTTTAGCTGTACTCGAGCGCAAATTAGCGCTTGTTTTGCGATTTTTAGTCGAAAATTGCCAGTTTGAGCGTTTTTTAATACCGTGCCGTGCCCACCCTCCCCTCAGCGGCTGACCTGAACGCGGACAAATTCTATTTAGAGAGCGGACGAACAAACAGTTTGGTGTTCCCCTAAAACAGTCAGGCACTTTACGCCGTTATGGTACCGACACCATATATGGTACCGGTACCTAGGCTAGTGATACCATATGGTACCGTCACCATATATGGTGGCCCCATCTTCGGGGCCTGTAGTGATACCATATATGGTACCGGCACCTTATATGGTGGCCCCATCTTCGGGGCCTGTGGTGATACCATATGGTACCGGCACCTTATATGGTGGCCCCATCTTCAGGGCCTGTGGTGATACCATATGGTACCGGCACCTTATATGGTGGCCCCATCTTCAGGGCCTGTGGTGATACCATATAATATGGTACCGGCACCTTATATGGTGGCCCCATCTTCGGGGCCTGTGGTGATACCATATGGTACCGGCACCTTATATGGCGGCCCCATCTTCGGGGCCTGTGGTGATACCATAATGGTACCGGCACCTTATATGGTGGCCCCATCTTCGGGGCCTGTGGTGATACCATATATGGTACCGGCACCTTATATGGTGGCCCCATCTTCGGGGCCTGTGGTGATACCATATGGTACCGGCACCTTATATGGTGGCCCCATCTTCAGGGCCTGTGGTGATACCATATGGTACCGGCACCTTATATGGTGGCCCCATCTTCAGGGCCTGTGGTGATACCATATAATATGGTACCGGCACCTTATATGGTGGCCCCATCTTCGGGGCCTGTGGTGATACCATATGGTACCGGCACCTTATATGGCGGCCCCATCTTCGGGGCCTGTGGTGATACCATATATGGTACCGGCACCTTATATGGTGGCCCCATCTTCGGGGCCTGTGGTGATACCATATGGTACCGGCACCTTATATGGCGGCCCCATCTTCGGGGCCTGTGGTGATACCATAATGGTACCGGCACCTTATATGGCGGCCCCATCTTCGGGGCCTGTGGTGATACCATAATGGTACCGGCACCTTATATGGTGGCCCCATCTTCGGGGCCTGTGGTGATACCATATGGTACCGGCACCTTATATGGCGGCCCCATCTTCGGGGCCTGTGGTGATACCATAATGGTACCGGCACCTTATATGGTGGCCCCATCTTCGGGGCCTGTGGTGATACCATATATGGTACCGGCACCTTATATGGTGGCCCCATCTTCGGGGCCTGTGGTGATACCATATGGTACCGGCACCTTATATGGCGGCCCCATCTTCGGGGCCTGTGGTGATACCATAATGGTACCGGCACCTTATATGGCGGCCCCATCTTCGGGGCCTGTGGTGATACCATAATGGTACCGGCACCTTATATGGTGGCCCCATCTTCGGGGCCTGTGGTGATACCATATATGGTACCGGCACCTTATATGGTGGCCCCATCTTCAGGGCCTGTGGTGATACCATATAATATGGTACCGGCACCTTATATGGTGGCCCCATCTTCGGGGCCTGTGGTGATACCATATGGTACCGGCACCTTATATGGCGGCCCCATCTTCGGGGCCTGTGGTGATACCATAATGGTACCGGCACCTTATATGGCGGCCCCATCTTCGGGGCCTGTGGTTAGAGTGCGAACAATACCTGAAAAACCCAATACCCCAATACCCAATACCAATACCTGAGACCCCCAATACCCCAATACCCAATACTTGCCTAGCTGGGCCAAAAATTACATTTCAGTGGACAGGTACATCCCAGTTGTGGACACAAGATTTATTGGCACTGCAATTAAAATTTTTAAGAGGCCTGGTTGGGCCACTGCCCAGGCAGGGGATGAAAATGAAAAACTACCCTTTCAGAAAGCATTTAGAAGCCATTTTGGGCGTAAAATTAGCAGAAATTAACAGTTTTGGTAGTTCATATTTCGTAATTCAGTCGTGTTTCTTATTTCTGGCGAATTTTTCCTAGCTCGGCTGGAAAATGTGTGCGCCACCTACTGTTGGCAAGTCCGACTTGAACCTGGACTTATTAATAGGTTTTTAACCTGAAATCTGTGGACTTGAACCTGAACCTGAACCTATTTTATTTCAGCCGGACTTGAACCTGTTTCGTTTTACTGGACTCACTCAATAGGTTCAAAATTTGAGCGAAAATTTAGGCAAAATTTGTCAAATTTTCGGTTGGATTGCACAACATTTTCATGATTTCTTGTTTTTACACCTATTTTTCAAACTGAATATGCGAGAAAACGAAACTACTGCCCCATAAAATGTGGTTTTCGTCTTTCATTACTAGTAGACAGGCTTAAATAGCTCAGAAAAAGTTGCGATCAGTGCAAAATTTCAACAATTCTTGAAATTATCAGTGGACTTGAACCTGAACCTATTGTCCAGGTTTTTTTAGATGATGGACTTGAACCTGGACTTGAACTTGAAATTTCGATGCTGGACTTGACTTGAACCTGAACTTATTTTTTTAACCCCGGACTTTCCAACACTAGCGCCACCGCAATAGCCATGGGTGCACACAGTTTCACAACATACCGGTACAATATGGTGACATTGGAAATGTCACCATTTTTATTTTAGATAAGAACAGAGAAATTAATTACTGGTGTAGCGCTTAGAAAACCGTACACTTTGGGAAATTCAACTAACGTTTAGTTGATTTATCGCGGAAACAGCTTCCTAAACCGAATCATCGATCAACTTATCAGGTCAATTTTTCAGGTCAACATCGATTTTCCTCTATTTTTGCCTGTCCCTGTTAGTATTGGGTATTGGGGGGTAAAAACCCCAATACCCAATACCCAATACCCAATACCTGGAAAACACCCCAATACACCCAATACCCAATACCCAATACCCAATACCAGTTCGCACTCTACCTGTGGTGATACCATAATGGTACCGGCACCTTATATGGTGGCCCCATCTTCGGGGCCTGTGGTGATACCATATGGTACCGGCACCTTATATGGCGGCCCCATCTTCGGGGCCTGTGGTGATACCATAATGGTACCGGCACCTTATATGGTGGCCCCATCTTCGGGGCCTGTGGTGATACCATATATGGCACCGGCACCTTATATGGTGGCCCCATCTTCAGGGCCTGTGGTGATACCATATAATATGGTACCGGCACCTTATATGGTGGCCCCATCTTCGGGGCCTGTGGTGATACCATATGGTACCGGCACCTTATATGGCGGCCCCATCTTCGGGGCCTGTGGTGATACCATAATGGTACCGGCACCTTATATGGTGGCCCCATCTTCGGGGCCTGTGGTGATACCATATATGGTACCGGCACCTTATATGGTGGCCCCATCTTCAGGGCCTGTGGTGATACCATATGGTACCGGCACCTTATATGGCGGCCCCATCTTCGGGGCCTGTGGTGATACCATAATGGTACCGGCACCTTATATGGTGGCCCCATCTTCGGGGCCTGTGGTGATACCATATATGGTACCGGCACCTTATATGGTGGCCCCATCTTCAGGGCCTGTGGTGATACCATATAATATGGTACCGGCACCTTATATGGTGGCCCCATCTTCGGGGCCTGTGGTGATACCATATCGACGTTGTGGTGCCAAAAGGGCTCAAGTCAAAAAATGCCGAATTTGGGTTTTCTGTACCATTGGCCAGCTTATTTGCTTACGCTGATAATGAGCATTTGTTATTTTCGGAAACTCTAACAATGTGCGTGTGGCAGGACTTGGCTCAACGCTGAGTCACACAGATTCTCATGCCAAAAGGGCTCAAGTCACCTTGAGCCTTTTTGGCTCCCAGTCTTGCATGACTCAAGTACACTTGAGTCCCCCTTCTGCTTATTGTTTTACATGTTTCTGCCATAAATGAGCATTCTTTAGGCTGAATACGGTAGTAACAACACAAGAACCTATCTCTGAAGCATGTGTACTATTTGAATAATGGGAGGGGGCTTTGCCAGTTGACCCAAGTGGTTTTGGCTTACAATTAGCAAAAACGTCAGACTTACGCAAAAAGTCCGAAGAAAGTGCCACTAGGGTGTTGCGGTGGTATCCCTTCCCTGTGTATGGGGTTGCACAGATGCAACTGCGAAGCCGCCAAATGGGCAGGGGGTTGGGGTCTGAGTTTAGCCCGGGGTTATAGTACTAAAAATGGTTCAAAAAATCGCAACTATAGAGTAAAAATCGTAAAAAGCGCTCATTCGGCTCAAATACAGCTAAAAACTGTATTTCTCAGGTAATTTTAGCGTCTGAAATTGTAAAAAAATACAAACAATTGCTCAAAAAATTACTTCAGAGAAAAATCCGTGGGAATGGATCGAGAAGTAATCTCTACGGGGATTCCATCTGGGGCTGGACGAAGTGGTGGGTGGTAGGGGCAGACCCTGTATTGCATGGCGGAAAAATTTGGAGAGAGTCTGAGGTTGTCCCGGTGGTCAAGAATATGCAAAAAAATTGCTGTAAAATTGCCTATTTTTCTTAAAAAAGCGAAAAAAATTTCGATTAGGGGTATAGATGAGAGACAGGGTGGTAGCAACTGGTCAGGTAGGCCCCAGGTCCATGCATGTAACAAGGGAAGGCTGCCCCTACCCAACTTAGGCCGCCCCCCCCGATCAGGGATCCCACCCCAAGTTGATTTTTTCCGACCCCATACCCTCTGATTTTTCTGGCAAGTAGTATTTTTTTTAGAATTTCAGACACTAAAATTGCTAAAATCGCCTGTAGATCAGCATTTTTTAGCTGTATTTGATCCATATGTGGACTAGCATTTAGCTGATGGGGGTAGAATTTTCAATTTCTGAGTGGGGGCTGAGGCGGGGGAGGAGCGCCTGAGGGGGATGAGGGAATGGTAAGCCAAAAAGTCACATTTTTGCTAAAAATCAAGGTTTTTTGGCTTGTTTTCGTTAAAATGAGTTAAATTAATCTATCCCCATTTACACCTAATCTAGGCATACTTTTACTTAAACTTTCAATACAAAAGTCTTCCAAAAATTTCCTGAGGGGGGTAGCGACCGGCTGAGGGGCAGGTCAGAGCCTGAGTGGCTGAACCCCCTCAGCCCCCTTTGTCAATGTCTGATTTGACCCCAAATTAGCGATTATTTTACGATTTTTAGTCCAAAATTGCGAGTTTTGAGCGCTTTTTAGTACCCAATTCCCCTTCCTTAGAATTTTGGCTCAGACCTCCCTCCCGGCCAGCGCCAAACCCAACACCCTCCCCATCGGCGGATGACCTGTTATATGTATGGACCCATGTATGGCCTCTAGCAAGATCGGAGAATTGCCACTACACCTTTCAATCTAATCAAAAGACTGGAAAAATCTTTTAGGGACATGAGTTTCCATGGAGGAAGTTAAGTGGGCGAATTTCCAGAAAAAAGTCATAAAAATTTACGGCGATGCGGCCTGTGCTAATGAGGGAAAGAGGAAACCACTCGGTCCATGTATGACTAAAAGTGCAGCCCAAATGAGGAATCCATCTCATACCTAGTCTAATCCACCTAGATGTGGCCATCCAGTAACCTCTGGGACACCAGATTTTTGTTTAAAAACCGCTAAAATACGACCACTTATTTATTACTCTAAGATGTGGTGGAGTTCTCAGGAGATGAAGACGACTAGTGGTTCTTGTCCTTTTCTTGTACTGTTAGAAGCTCCCGGTAAAGTTAAAAACTTTTGCGGGCTGCATTTTCGTTGACATTTTTGGTAAAAAACCAAAAAAACAACTACTGATCTATTATTCGGAATTGCTATAAACTTGGGCAAAAACTGATGCAGTAATACCATGGTACCCCTTTCAAGACAAGAGGAATTAAGTGACTCAAAGTTATCAAAAAGGACTCAAGTACATGAAGTCCTCATGCCAAAAAGACTCAAGTAAAGTACCCTGTTTTTGGGAAGCTGCCACAGTGGGTAGAGCTTTAATTTGTGTGAATAAACAGAACAGAAACATGGCAAAACACATGTAGTTTCAGAATATCTCAATCATTTGAGGCTCACTCAACCCAATTTTTTTTACAGTACATTTGAAAACTTCAAACGGCCATATCTCAAAATGCGTTTTTTTGACTTGAGCCCTTTTGGCACCACAGCGTCGATATGGTACCGGCACCTTATATGGCGGCCCCATCTTCGGGGCCTGTGGTGATACCATAATGGTACCGGCACCTTATATGGCGGCCCCATCTTCGGGGCCTGTGGTGATACCATAATGGTACCGGCACCTTATATGGTGGCCCCATCTTCGGGGCCTGTGGTGATACCATATGGTACCGGCACCTTATATGGCGGCCCCATCTTCGGGGCCTGTGGTGATACCATAATGGTACCGGCACCTTATATGGTGGCCCCATCTTCGGGGCCTGTGGTGATACCATATATGGTACCGGCACCTTATATGGTGGCCCCATCTTCAGGGCCTGTGGTGATACCATATAATATGGTACCGGCACCTTATATGGTGGCCCCATCTTCGGGGCCTGTGGTGATACCATATGGTACCGGCACCTTATATGGTGGCCCCATCTTCAGGGCCTGTGGTGATACCATATAATATGGTACCGGCACCTTATATGGTGGCCCCATCTTCGGGGCCTGTGGTGATACCATAATGGTACCGGCACCTTATATGGTGGCCCCATCTTCGGGGCCTGTGGTGATACCATATGGTACCGGCACCTTATATGGCGGCCCCATCTTCGGGGCCTGTGGTGATACCATAATGGTACCGGCACCTTATATGGCGGCCCCATCTTCGGGGCCTGTGGTGATACCATAATGGTACCGGCACCTTATATGGTGGCCCCATCTTCGGGGCCTGTGGTGATACCATATGGTACCGGCACCTTATATGGTGGCCCCATCTTCAGGGCCTGTGGTGATACCATATAATATGGTACCGGCACCTTATATGGTGGCCCCATCTTCAGGGCCTGTGGTGATACCATATAATATGGTACCGGCACCTTATATGGTGGCCCCATCTTCGGGGCCTGTGGTGATACCATATGGTACCGGCACCTTATATGGCGGCCCCATCTTCGGGGCCTGTGGTGATACCATAATGGTACCGGCACCTTATATGGTGGCCCCATCTTCGGGGCCTGTGGTGATACCATAATGGTACCGGCACCTTATATGGTGGCCCCATCTTCGGGGCCTGTGGTGATACCATAATGGTACCGGCACCTTATATGGTGGCCCCATCTTCGGGGCCTGTGGTGATACCATATATGGTACCGGCACCTTATATGGTGTCGGTACCATAAACGGCGTTAAGTGCCTGACAGTAAAAGGTAGTTAGGGTTATGTGTTTAGAAGACAAAGAGCCGTACAAGTGTCTGGTGTGTGAAGTGGGCTTCGTGGCAGGTTACCAACTGAAACATCACCTGACCACGCGTCACAGCGGGGTGTTGGTAGAGTACCTGTGGTGGGGTCAACGAAGGAGCGGAACCTTCACCGGGCTCCAGTGTCGTCTGTGCTCTATGATCTTCCAGAACAAATACAAACTGGACGCGCACACTAGAACGCACACCGACGAACGACCCTACCCTTGTCTCACCTGCGGACAGCGATTCAGACACAAACAGGACGTGGCCAGGCACTCCGTCGTACACACTGGTGGGTTTTGTTTGTTGGCGGCACTGCACCTTACACCCAAATTTTTATTAGCCCATGCCAGGGCTGTTTGTTTTCCGGAAAAAAACTCAAGCCGGTTTTTTTTCGGTTTTTTTCCAAAAGTTATTTTCCGAGATGACAGAAAAAAATTTTTAACAATCGCTTTTTATTGCAGAATTCAACGAAATAGCGTGAGTCTTATTAGAAAATGCACTAATTTCATGTTTTAGAGTAGTAATTTGATTTTAAAACACCAAAAATACAATAATAAAAGTTGCCTGATAATGGTACCAATATTTTTTGCGAAAAACAGCTAAGTTATGCCATGGAAATGCTTGTAAGGCTTCTATTAACGTAAATTCAAAGCATTCGAAGCGAATTTAACCAGTTATTGTGCCTATTTCCTTTAAAAACTTACTTGAGTTTTTTTCCGCATTTTAGTTTTTTCCGAGCCCCTAGGAAAAAAACCGGGTTTTTTTTCGGAAAAGAACGAAAAAAAACCGAGGAAAAAAACCGACCCAACAGCCCTGGCCCATACCAATTTCTGTTTGACTAGGGATGGAACCATTATCTAAATTGATTAGATTATCTACGACTGCGTGTCATCTTTTTACATGTGACTAGCCGTTTGGGTTTATCATGCGGTTCGTATAAAGTTACAAGTTCCAAGAACCGGCATACGTGTAACAGGGGGTCTGCCTCCACCGGACTTAGGCCAGACCCCCCTGAGACGATTTTTCCGACCGCCTTCCGATTTTTCTGGCAAGTAATAGTTTGAGCAAATTTTTGCGATTTTTTCTGCAATTTCAGACACAAAAATTGCCTAAATGGCAACGGTCAATCCAACCCGCTTTTAGTCTCTTACATGTAACTGGTCATCCGCCGAACGTGAGTTGGGGTCTGGCGCCGGCCGGGGGGCTGAGCCGAAATTCTAGCGACGGGGATGTTAAAAACGCTTAAAAATCGCTAATTGGGCTCAAAAGCATACATGGGCCGGGGGGGGTAAGAGGGGTATAACCCTCCCCCTCGGCCGGCCATACCCCTCCCTCGCCCACCCACCCCCCGAAATTTTCGCTTATTTAAGGCAAAATAGGCGTTTTTTGGCCTTTTTTCGGGGGACACCCCCCCCCCCCCCCGAGGTCTCCAACCCCCTACCCCCTCCGGATTTTTCCGGCCCATGTATGCTCAAAAGTGCTGTTTTGCAGGCGATTTAGGCAATTTTTGTGTCTGAAATTGTAAAAAATTTGCAAAAATTTGCTGAAAAATTACATGCCAGCAAGGAAAATTGGAGTGCGGTCTGAAAAGTCGTCTTGGGGGGGGGTGGTGGATCTCCATCCGGGGAGGTCTGGCCTAAGTCGGGTGGGGGCAGACCCCTGTTACATGTATGGTGGGAGTACCATAATAATGGTGCCTCTAGCCTAGGTACCGGTACCATAAAGGACGTTAAGGGATAGTTAAGGACGTTACGATTGCAGGAGATAAGCAGCACGAGTGCAATGAGTGTGGCAAGCGTTTCCGTGACAAAGGGGGCAGGGACGCGCACGTGCTAATCAGCCACAAGAAGCAGTGCTGGCAGTCGGTCTATAAAGTGCACACCTGCCAACAGTGTGGACAACAAGTCAGGAACATGCGCTATCACACTGTCAAGTAATGCTGCTTTTTACTTGGACTACATAAAGCAGAAGCTAACAATTTCATCAGTACCATTAGGGTCATGCAAAAATTACATAATGACATGAGGGCGGACATGGGCTAGCATTTCGGCTGATGGGGGGTAGGATTTTCAATTCCTGAGGGGGGGGGCTGATGGGGGACTGAGGGGTGGTAAGCCAAAAAGTCCGATTTTTGGCGAAAATCAGGTTTTTTGGTTTATTTTTCATTAAAATAAGTTAAAATTAGCTGTTCTGAGCTCATTTACGCCTATTCCAGGCATATTTTTATCTTAATTTTCTATACAAAATTCTTCCCAAAAATTCCTGATGAGGGGTAGCGGCCGGCTGATGGGGGGTAGATCAGAGCCTGATTGGGGCCAACCCCCCCCCCTCAGCCCCCCTTTTGCCCATGTCTGCATGAGGGGGTGGGGTGGGCATTACTACTTATTACAGCTGGGGGGGGGGGAGTTGGTGATTTTCGGCTTCCAGGTTTAACCTGCAGAATCATTGAAGTGGCTTTTATTTTAAACGTTTTATGTGCAGTACATTTATAAGATATGAGATAGTCCGAGAATGGCCAAAAAACATCACGTAATTTTTGCTCTGCCCCTTTTAAGGAAAACAATCCAGAGAATTTAAAAGCGCTAAAACGGCTGGAAATGCGTTTTTTTGCAGGTTTTGTTTAATAATGAAGCTTTAAAATCGCCTCCAAAATAGCGTTTACCTGCTAAAACCAATCATAAAATGACAAAAGGGCTTACAAACTTCTTCAAAAACATCGAAAACGGCAAAATCCCAGTGCCAAAAGGCATTCTACTTAAGCTGAAGATAAATTATTTGAGCCAGTTTGTCAGTACTAGCTCCACTACTAGTACTTGAATGAACTTTCGATCAGTACCGGTAGAAACAAACAATTTTTCCGTTCAGCTCACCTGTAGTTGCTGACAAATTTGCAGGAAAAAAGTCGGCTTGTTGGTCCATTCAGCTGAGCTGAACGGAAAAATCGTTTGTTTCTACCGGAGCAGAGGGTCCTAAACTCTTATGACTAGCCCCTAGTGCATGTACAGGGTGTGCCAGAAAAAACAACCCAGCAGATTTTTCGCTGTAGCAACCGCAAATCTCAACCGATTTGAATGAATCCTTTTTTAAATGAAAGATAAATAAATCCTTAAAAGACTGCTGAAATTTTCATTAATGTACTCTGCTTAGTTCCTGAGATATTGGCTCTCAAAATCAAAACAGCGATTTTGGCAGTGAACAACAGGGATTCTTTTATTATTCTGCACTTCGTAATAAAACGGATTCCTGCTACTGCTAATTGCTTTACAGGTGACACAAAAACTCGGTTTACTTCAACACTAAAGTATCATTAGCCCTAGCAGTAGGAATCTGCTTTATTATGAAATGCAACGGAATCGCTCTTGTTCTTTGCCAAAATCTGTTTCGACTTAGAAGGCAAATATCGCAAGAACTATAAACTGTGAATCTCAATAAAAATTGCACCAATCTTTGAAGAATTTATCAGTCCTTCATTCAAAAAAGGATTCATTCAAATCGGTTGAGATTCATGGTTGCAAAAGTAAAAAATCTGTTGGGTTGTTCTTTATCACTAGGGTTCCGACGATATATCGATATCGAAAAGTCGATATATCGACCCTTTTTCCAATATCGATATCGATATCGCGATATTTCGCATCGATATTTTCGATATTTTTGTGCAGAAAAACTAGGAAAAAACAAAACTGACACCAAGTATATTTCTCTGGAACAGTAAAAACAATTTTTTCTGGACAACTCAGAAATCGATGGTATAGTCAAAAGCGTAACAGTGGCATGATAGCTCTCAGAAACATCAATTTCTCGGCATCCTCAGCTTTCAGACAGCACGCTTATGTTCTAAAATGTCTGCAGCAACACTGAAGAGCTGCTCACTCCGCACACTTGAAGCAGGATGGCAGAAGCAGACATGGGCTAGGTTTTTGGCTGAGGGGCGGTAAATTATCAAATCCTCAGGGGTAGCGCCGGGCTGATGGGTGGTTGAAAGAATGGTAACAAAACGGTCCGATTTTTCACTAAAGTCAAGTTTTTTTTGGCTTATTTGTCATTAAAATAAGTAAAATACACTATTCTGTCTGAGCTCATTTATGCGTAATGAGGGTGTGGGCATCGGCCTGAAGGATCAACTTTTTCATTGAAGGGTTTTAGAAGTCCTCTACCTTTTCTGTCATTCTCTACTTATTGATATCCGAACGCTGATTGCATCAGTGCTTGACTGATAACCAGCGACAGCAGTTTGCTCTTTAAAAATTTTCAGATTTTCTTGCATAACTATAAATATCGATATCGATCGATATTGAGCTGAAAATATCGATATCGAATATCGACGAATTTTGATATCGTCGGAACACTATTTATCACTCTTGTTCATTGCCAAAATCTCTGTTTTGACTTTGAGGACAAATATCTCAGGAACTAAGCAGGCTATCTTAATAAACGGTACATCAATCTTTCAAGAATTTATTTGTCTTTCATTTAAAAAGGATTCATTTAAATCGGTTGAGATTTGCTGTTGTTACAGCAAAAACTCTGCTGGGTTGTTTTTTTTTGGCACACCCTGTATAATGGTACAGAACTTATTTTAGAGTGCACCAAAGCCCTAGCGACTGGAAATTTGAGTGCGACCAGGCTGGTTGCAACTATCGAGCCCCGTTTGCCACAGAACTGCGTCAACACCGCATTCAAAAGCACACATTCGAATGGATTTTCGTCTGTGACCTCTGCAACTACGGGTGCACTAAAAAGCTGAAAATGCAAAGACATCTGAGCACCTGGCATGCAGACAAACCAGTGAAGACTAGAAGAGGCAAAGCCCGATGATAAATGGCCTCTCTATTGGAAGAAAGCCGAATAATATGAGCACTTGTGATCAGACATGGGCTAGCATTTCGGCTGAGGGGGGGGTAGAATTTTCAATTCCTGAGGGGGGGCTGAGGGGGGGGTAGGAGCGCCTGAGGGGGGCTGAGGGGGTGGTAAGCCAAAAAGTCCGATTTTTGGCTAAAATCAAGGTTTTTTGGCTTATTTTCCATCAAAATACGTTAATCCAGGCATATATTTATCATAATTTTCTATACAAAAATCTTCCAAAAAATTCCTGAGGGGGGTAGCGGCCGGCTGAGGGGGGTAGGTCAGAGCCTGAGGGGGGGGCGCACCCCCCTCAGCCCCCCCCCTTTGCCCATGTCTGCTTGTGATGTGAATATTGGTTCTGTCTGTCTGCGATTTTTCAATTTAATCGATAATCGTTATTAGTAGTGTTTTTGTAGATAGATAAACAATCACCGGTTTGCTACCAAATCACTGTTGGCTTCACCTTTGAGACTTCGCAGAAATTGCAATGGCTCAATCAGTTCCTAAAACTCACTCTAATTGAAACATTAATAACACAGTCAGCGGCTTGTAAGAAACAATGGCTAGCTAGGTAAAGAAACAAAGGGAGCTCTGCCTTTCTCTGACAACACTAAAATTGTCTGAAAAACAAAACAGCGCTTTTACTAGCCCTGAGCCAAACATGGCACCAGTGTCCGAATCTAGGCGTATCATCAGCATTTACTAGAATTTCGGCTGATGGGGTAGGAGCGCCTGAGGCAGACATGTAACAGGTCATCCGCCGATGGGGGCTTGGGGGGACTGGCGCCGGCCGGGAGGTCTGAGCCAAAATTTTGGGAGGGGTGGGCACTAAAAAACGTTCAAAAATCGGAAAAAATAGCAAGTTTTGGGCTAAAAATCGCCAAAAAATACAGCTAAAAAGTGCTGCTTTGCAGGCGATTTTAGCAATTTTTACGTCTGAAATTGTAAAAAATTGCAAAAATTTGCTCGAAAATTTACTTGCAAGAAAAATCGAAGGAGGGGGTCGGTGAAATCGTCTCAGGGGGAGGTCTGGCCTAAGTCGGGTGGGGGGCAGACCCCCCAGACCTATTACATGTATGGCCTGAGGGGATGGTAAGCCAAAAAGTCCAATTTTGGCTAAAAGTAAGGTTTTTCGGCTTGCTTTTGGTTAAAATATATAAGCTATTCTGAGCTCATTTACACCTAATCTAGGCATACTTTAATCACAATTTCCTATACAAAATTCTTGAAAAAATTCGAGCGGCCTAAGCGGTAGGTGAGAGACTGAAGGGGCTCAACCCTTTTGCCCATCATGTCTACGTAAAATATAGAGCACTCGGCTGTATTTAATCGAGAAATGCCCACTCACCTTATCCTCTTGGGCGTCTAGTTTGCTGAGTTTGCGAGCGAGCCAATCTTGTAGCTGAGCATTGTTGGCGTAGGCATCGGCCACCTTTTCATCATCTTTGGCCAGACAAACCATAGCCGTGACTACAAATTCAGACACGTCCGTCTGCAGCACACACAGCCCTGCCAACTGCTCAGACACACCGCCACTCTTCAGAGATTCTGAAACCATCACCCGTTAGCTAATAAAACGTTTAAAATTAGGTCGCTCATACATGTACTATGGTTACACCCTAGCTAGACAGGCCTAACACCTCCCCGAGACAATTTCTGGACCCCCCTCCGACCCGAAAATACAAGTAGTACTAGCGACTCCAGTACTAACAGACTGACTCGTAAATGACTATTTTTTGGCATAAAAAGCCTTTGGAAGCCGAATTTGGGTTTCCACTGCTGATTTTTGATAGAAATCGATGTTTCTGAAAGCCCATTCTACCGTTAGTTTGCTTGTTTTTAGCTCTAAAAACGCTATTTGGCAGCTTAAAACGTGCTAAAGACGCATTTCCAGACGTTTTGGAGCTTTTTGAATTTTTGGACCCCCTCTGGCCAAAAACCCCCCTCCCCCACGTCAGCGCGATTTTTCTCGGAAACAATTTTTTGGCCATTTAATGCATTTTTTACAAATGCCGACAAATGCTAGGATTTCCTTTAAACCAACGATTTTTCCGGTGTTTGAGCCCTGATTAATGCTTTAAGCGATTTTTTGTGCTCTGCGCTCAAATGAACCTTCCTCCTACTGTTGACCTGTTTATATGCCTGACTCCATTCAACCTTTGTTAGTGATGGAGAAAGAAATAACGGCAACTGTACCTAAGTAAGCCGGGTCCTGAACTAGAAACGAAATCAGGAAGGCTGCCTTTCTGGTAAACCTCGGCTCGTAATTGACTGCATCCAACGTGCGAATCAGGTAGCCGAATCCGTCCAGCGACTTGAACTCTGTCGCTATTTGGTGGTTGGAACGAAGCAGACCTAAACGAAACGCGTAATAGTTTTCATATTATGAACGAAACGAAAGAATTAAAAACAAATTATTGATTTTCGTCTACTCCCAGCTTTTTGAAAGCTTACTGCACAGTCTCAAATAGATAACCGTCTAGAAGAAATTTGAAAAAATAGAAGTCCTGCGCTTCTATTCAGGAATGTACGGTAGCTCTCATCTCATTACAGACCCAGACAGTGAATTTAAGAAAATAAATATCAATGAGCCTCACATGACACAGCGTAGAGAGCCTTAGTTTTGACAGTGATATCAGGGTCGCTTTCAATCAGAGCCAATAGAAATGGCAGCAGTTGTGCTTTCTGTAGCTCGCTGAAAAAGGCACAATACGAACGAATACAAATAAACATATAAGCATACATGGGCCACGGGCGTGAGAGGGATTACTCTCTAACCAAAATTTTCGCTTTTAGGCCTTTTTGGGACCCCCAGACTACCTTCACACGCCCCTTCCCCTCCGGATTTTTGCGGCCCATGTATGCCTGGAAGACCCACTTCTGAATGTAGGGGTTGTTCTGAGAGATCTCGGCTAATAATGCACACGTTTCGCTCCTAAACTGCTCGCAGTGACAAGACAAAAGCGGCACCAACAGTCGGAATCCACCCACCTTATGGAAGTCTGAAACAAATTCACCTAAATAATAATACAGGTGCGTTGCAAAAGGGGAAAAACAGTAATTGAACAAAACATTACGGTATAATTGGTTGAATTACTTATATACTAGGGGTTAGCATCCGGACATGGGCTGACGTTTCGGCTGAGGAGTGGTACATTTTCAAATCCGGAGTGGGTAACGGTCACTGAGGAGATCGCAAGCAAAAAAGTAGGATAGAAGAACAACGACGTCAGGAGCTGTCTGAGAGACCAACTATGCCGGAAGCCCTCAGCCAACCCGGGCAAGGGGACTAGAGATGCAACCGTAAAGAAAAATACCGGATACCGGATAGCGGATAGTTTTTCAGAAGACCGGATACCAGATAATACCGGATTACGGTTGCATCTCTAAAGGGGACCCGCGGCTGTCGGGAGCTGACAACACCATTATGTCAACATGCCAGGCGCACTCTCTGTGACTGGCACCCACCAGCATTGCTAGAACGTGGCTGGGCAGTGGAAGAAGGGCAAACGTCCGAGATGACGACCGATCCGATCTGGCTTGCGAAATGGACCACGTAGGTCTGATCGTAGGGTCGTAAGGTCCCCGCACATCGGATCGAATAACACGTCTAGCTAGAAAAGCTAGACTCCCTAGCTAGACTCCTCTTCTTCACCTATAAGACCCGACCCGAAAATACAAAACTGGCTGAAGAATCATGAATTTTCAGCTTAAAATTTCGCTTGCTGTTATTCAACACGAACACAAAACAGATCATCCGCTGACAGGGGAGGGCATTAGAGTCTGGCGTCGGTCGGGGATTTAAACCCAAATTGAGAAGTTTCCTGATGACTGACCTACAGCACAGTCAATCTGAGAGCAGATGTCCTGTAAAGTCTGAAGCGCTTCCACTCCTTGTTCCTTCTGTTCTTCAGAAGGGCGGTTCAACTCCAACGTTGACAGGAAGTCGATTCTATTTTTCATTTGCCGAACCGGATCCGTTTGCGTCACCATAGCGCTCATGGCATCTTGCAACCATTTTCTGTCCTAAACGTACAACTTGGAAAAGTAACAGGCGTTTGCACCAATACATCAATTACATCAATACCGCTTTCGATCTGCCACTCCCTCTAACAACTTTTATAACCCCTGTAAAGAAATTTTTGGTCAATCTTTACATTACAGCTATTGTAAAAAGCCGATATTTAGCAGAATTTGAGCCAAAAGTAGCGTTTCTGAGCGGTTTCTGGCCACTTTTTAGCGAGGATTAGACCGAGGTGTACCCATCTGACTGGGCCTTCCTTCCCCATATAGCGGATGCTCTGGTACATGCATGGTACCGATAGCTCTGATGTTTGGAAGGATAGGTGTTCTAGCACAAATTACCGCCTCAGTCATTTGGCGAGGAGCATTGGAGCTGCTGGGAGAGTTGCAAGGGTCCTGGGCACCAACATTGGCGGCGAACTCGAATAACGCCTTCCAGTAGCCTTGAGGCACGTCGTCTGAGCTCATTTTCTCTTTCTAACTAACCTAAACAGACAAATATAATGTCACTAGCAAACGAAAGGACAAAAGCATTTTTAAAAGTCAACTATCCGGTTTATTTGAATCTGCTTGCATGTACTAAGGGTCGGGCATTAGAAGCCGGTCAATCGGCCCAGCCCGTCCTTTGATTTTGATCGGTATATCATATAGCTACTAGACTTTTGTACTGGACGATGTTCATAAATAGGTCTAAAAGAAAGAAAGAAAGAAGATACAACAAATTCGGTGGCCTCATTCATTCATTCATCCATTCATTTCATAAAATAAAAAGGAAGAAACAAACCGAAAGTCGAAGACTCGAACTGTTCAACTTTTCCACTTCTTAAATTCTTTCTCTCTGGTTAGAAATTTATTCAACTGATGAGTCAGCGGTCCACTTTTCTAGGCTGAGATGACGGATGCAGACGGGACGGTTCCAGAAAGTTCGAGAGCCCACAGCGAGCGAGGAAAAAATCAGTTTCATCGTTGTGAGCGGTTGCCACATTTTTACATATGTTTGGCGGACGCCGACCGACGAACCGAAAGAATCTATGCGAAACTTTAACTTTAACTTTATCAACACGAAGATAAGGTTGTTAAAAAAACAAACACAGTCCAACCAATCACTTGGCCGGACAGAAGGAGGTAGGCAGGGCCGATTGACCGGCTACTCACCCACCATAAGCGTGTTTAAGATAAACCAGTTACATAATGGCTCCGTAAATAATTACCCCACTCTAGAGAAAGCAAACCTTGTTTAAAAGAACCAACAGTATGTTTAGTTACAACATGTTCAGGTAGGTCGTTCCAAATCGAAACAACACGGTTAGCAAAGTAATACTTACGTGCATCTGTACGCGAAAATTGAACATACAGCTTAAGGCAGTTACCTCGAGTACCTTGAACCCTAGCAAACTGAAAGAAACTATCAATAGGAACATCCATTTGACCATAAATAATCTTGTACACCATAAACCAACAGGAGTGAGGTTAAGAAGAGACTGCATTGCATTGCATTGCTGCAGTGAAAACTTATTCAGCATAATGTACATACAGTACACATCGTATGTAAAGAATAAATAACACCACAAATACTCCACTAGGTGGCTCAACTACTGTTGTTTGTGTATGCACTTAAGAGCCAATGCACGTAAAAAGGGTAAAATCATGTAAAGTAGCTATGTCAGGGATTTGGACCAAGTGGTGTTTTTTAGTTAGTATAAGAGTAGAAACGACCACGTGCGAGATGGTTTTTGCATATTCCTCCATACAGCAGAGTTATGACATTTTTTGTGATTTTTGCTCCAAAAATCGTTTTCTGCCCATAACTTTCTAACCAGTGGTCCAAATTTAACCGCGAATACATCAAAAGATGTGTCCTTCTTTGTAGAATCACCTGATAAAATCTCAACTCCATTGCTTTTTCTCCTCTCGAATCATTCGCGAAAAATCGGTCAAAAAGACCCCAACTTTGAGGTCATTTTTCTCGCTTGGAGGTGCCTACCTAGAGGCGTCATCTGGTGGACCTAATAGAGCAACACCTGTACTATAAGAATGTAAAAAAATTATCATGGGCATTTTTGATTTGCGCGAAAAAAATTGAGCTCAAAGTTTCGAAAAGTGCCAAAATTGAGCATTGGTTTCCTCGCATTTTCGCGTTAATCAAAGCATACATAGCGCTTGGAGCGTCTGAGAGTCTGAAATACAGTCGTTCAGTAAGAATTGAGTCCAGTGCGTTGCTATTGTGCAGTAAATGCTTCTTTTTTGGAAGAACTGGTCCTACAGGTTCCTTTCGCTTGACAAGGTGAAGCAAATAATTTAATTCCTGCTGAGCTGGATCAGTATCTCTACATACATACAGGTGCAGTAATACTTGAACGTTTGAAAGGTTGAAAGTTTATACAACAAAGCACAGCATGCGGTATGTACATTATGTACTTCTGGGCAGTTGGCGGGCAGGAAGGACCTATTGCCCGGCTCGAAAGCCCTTCCATTCAAAAACCTTGATATATCCAATTTGGCCAGTTTGGAACGAAAGTTTGAGACCGACAATGATTTTTCAATATCGGATGAAAGGCTGTTTCACAAGGCTGTTTGTTAACAACCCGACAGAAGAAGTTTTTGTGCAGCTGAAGACGTGTATGCGTTATGAGGGGCCGTGCAAAAATTACGTAATCGCATGTGTGGGAGTGCAGTTCGTCAAATCATTAGAACTTTTTCAAATCGCAGTACTTATTACGGTGGGGTTGGCAATTTTATAACGAAATTTTCAGGTTGCATCTTTAAAAAGAGCAAAAACCACCGAAGTGACCATAATTTTTATTGTTTTTTTTTTATCTACAGTACA
This sequence comes from Sabatieria punctata, assembly GCA_030248155.1. Lineage (NCBI taxonomy): Eukaryota > Metazoa > Nematoda > Chromadorea > Araeolaimida > Comesomatidae > Sabatieria > Sabatieria punctata. The sequence continues at coordinate 36,690 of JASANB010001641.1, forward strand.
GGTACATGTAAATGGTCTTGCTTTAGAGACATCAGCTTACACTTTCTCAATTTAACTTTGATAAATACATACGTTTAGATTGGATTCAACTCCAAATTTTGAAATTTTGGGAGGGGGTAGGGACCCTACCGTAGGTTAGCCAAAATCATTGCGTAATTTCGGGTTAGGGGTCGGCAAATTATTACGCCCATTACTGGGGGAGCGGGGGTCCGAAAACGGCCAAAAATGCAATTACGTAATTATTGCACACTCCCTTACAATTTTTTTGGTTGTGACCTGTAGTATGTACTTCATCACTGTGAATTCAATATACGTACATTTGCGTAGGAGTCTGTGCCATTCAGATAGCTTTTTCAATTCAGCTGACATGTTCTTCAACTTCAACTTTTATGTCATCAAAGCTCTACACCGTTAAACAGCAAGCAAGCGGCAAGAAAATAAGTTATAAAACAACAGCTTGTTGACGTCAGATGCATACTTAATATCGGAACCACATGAAATATGCTTGTCTGAAAACAGACAAACGTGGTGGTGCTCCATTTCCTTAAAAACAAATTTAATTTATTAATACATACTGAAATATCAAATTTGTTTTATGGCTACAAGCAATACAATGTGAAGCAAGCTTCCTTCTATTTATGCATATCAAGAGTAAACAGTCAAAAAGTCAAATTTAAACCCCACTATATTATACTTCAAGAACACTAATAGTTTTACGTACCAGCAAATTGATCTGCCGAATGTGCTCAACACTAAGTGTGCCGCTACATCCTGCTGCCGGTCTTTCCCATGAACACTGCGCTCAGTTTAAAGCACGGATTAGTTGCTTAGTCACTGCAACTAGCCGTAAACAGCTTCAAAAAAACATAACATATCTGCTTTATAGTGACAAAACGTAGATACACTCTATAGAAAGTTTTGACACTTTTCGAAACTTTGAGCTCTATTTTTTCGCGCAAATCAAAAATGCCCATGATAATTTTTTTACATTCTTATAGTACAGGTGTTGCTCTATTATGTCCACCAGATGACGCCTCTAGGTAGGCACCTCCAAGCGAGAAAAATGACCTCAAAGTTGGGGTCTGTTTGGCCGATTTTTCGCGAATAATTCGAAAGCGGAAAAAGCAATCGAGTTGAGATTTTATCAGGAAATTCTACAAAGAAAGACACATCTTTTGATGTATTCGCGGTTCAATTTGGACCACTGGTTAGAAAGTTATGGGCAAAAAACGATTTTTGGAGCAAAAATCACAAAAAATGTCATAATTCTGCCGTATGGAGGAATATGCAAAAACCGTCTCGCACGTGGTCGTTTCTACTGTTATAATAACTAAAAAACACCACTTTGTCCAAATCCCTGACATAGCTACTTTACATGTCTTCCAGGCGTTTTACCCTTTTTACGTGCATTGGCTCTTAAGCGCTGTTTATACTCCTACTGAAGACACACAAACACATTTGCCATACACAAAATACACATTGTTTTTCGAATGCGTATCCACAAACACACACACCGAAAATTCCATTCCGATGCACATTACCATACATACAACACTATGTATTTTTGTGTGCGTATTTGACCAGCAAAAGTCCATAAAGTTTGAAGCAGATAGATACCTAACATTTCGATGCTGCAGTCCGTTAATTAACAGTAGATATTCTCATGAAGTCTTAAAATGGGCTAAAGTAACTCAGTTTAAAACGTATCCTTGTTATGAAGCAGCGAAGATTTGATTTTTCTCTCATTTATGGGTCAAAATCTACCCAAAAAATTTTTGGCAAATTTTGGCAAAAATATTGTATTTTCAGTGCAGTATACATACACAAAAATACACATTGTTTTGTTGAAAGTATATGCACAAATTACCATACACGTTTGACAGTAAATGAGTACACACTTCAGTAAATGAGTTTATGACTTCTGATCACCCAACAATCATTTATTGAACACAATCGTGTGTGCAATCTGACACCTGCTCTTCACATATAGGCGCAGGGTCGGCGGCACCATTCTTCTCTTGTTCTTCCCGATTGCAGGTGTCAAAGTCATCCCAGCATGACGTCTCGCCTGCAAAAACGTTCAATTTCAAAAAATTTCCATATCTTACCGTTGTCTTTCTATTATACAGTCATAGTCGGCCGGACTTTCACAGTCATCTCGACAACTTTGAACTTGCCAATTGCACTCATCATCGTCTTGGTCACATGTTTTCTCGCAATCAGCGTAACCTACGTTACGTACAATTTAAACTCGAAAGAAACAAACAGAATCTATTTATAGTTACAGGCAGTGACGTCAAAGGGCTCTTCATCTTGTGCTCTGACCATTCCCATTGTTATGAGAAACATTGCGAAACTGAGAATTAGACAGTTCTGCATGATAATATTTGGTCGCAGAATTCTAAGCCTATTACAATTGTACTAACGCCCAAATTGTCTATTAGCCGACCTACGTAACAAAAACAACCGTTTGTTAAAAAGCTTACATACAACGGCGTTTTTAACTGCAGATTATCCTATTAACAGATACAGCTGCAATTAAGCGTTGCTTTTTGTTGCTGTTTTTCTATTTCAACAATGTTTGAAAATAGGACAGTGCATGAAATCGTAATTGGTTGGCATGCTAAAAATAACATAACACACCACACCACCCACGATCATTATTGCACTGTATTGCTGAAAATCTACATTAATGTACAATAAATCTACAAAAATTGAACTTACGACAGAATGGAATACGTATGTACTATTCTAGATACGTGCGTACACGAGACAAAGCGAAACTGTGGCACCGTCTCAAATGGCTCAAAACAAAAGCGCTAAAACTAGGCTTAAAAATCACGCCAGAATGACTTTGTTTGTTTCATAAAGTCATTCTCTAATCGTTCCTGAAAAAAAAACGCTGCTGTACCTGTAGGTGTTCTAAAAAATCTTTTCCGCTTGGCATGCTAGATGCTTATGCTGTTAATGCGATGTACTACATTGTATGTTGTTGATTTGATTTGTCCGTAATTCTTGTCATTTGGTAGGTAGGCGCCCACCTGTGTGTGGTAACCGCGCATATCTCTATAACTTTGCCGAAAAGACATAACAAAAGCGGGGCAGTTACGGTAGCATTTGAATTTAGGCAATTCGCACGCGGCAAACAAGTGAGATATTTTCCGTAGAATAGAATACATGTAACCATCATGCGAAAATTTTAACTCACGACAGTTGATGATGCTATTTCATTCAGTGTACAGTACACATTTAGCTTTGAACAGGTTTACAGCTTACCCGTTTATAATGTAGTACACGTTTATTTCCGTTTCACTTTTTGTTTCTACTGTACTGCAATTTTGGGTCTGGTCTGTTGCGTCGCTTCCTGTGAGAATTGATGTGGATATGATGTTTACGGGACAAAAGACTGAAACGCAGCTGCACTGCGTGGCTGAAATTCCAGTACCCTGATCGAGTGTCTTTCCCAAGGAATTTATACTTGGCGCGGCGGTGCATTGAAGGCGCTGGGCGCATTTTTTTAGAAGCATAATGGAGTATAGTGATGCAAAACTATGGAATTTGAATTTCAATTCAATTAAAATTAAATTATGGACTCAGTTTTTTAATTTCAATTAAATTAAATTAATTGAAATGGGTTTTCATTATTTTCAATTACAAGCTGAGAACTTTTTTGTTTGAGGACAGAATCGGCTGATTACTGGATATGACATGTGGACTTACTTTGCATTTTATTGTCTCAAATTTCAGCAAATTCCACGCTCTACACCTCTAGTTATCCACTTCAACGTGATGTCCACTGGTTTCGATCACTTTCTGGTTCAAAGCTAACCAAATTGTTTTTTTGAAAGTGCAATCCATTATCAGAGAAATTTTCGTCGGTGTTCAACTTTCAAAGCCCAAAAGCTCAACTTTAGGTACATTTTGATTTTCGAATTTTGTTGTGCGATCGACGGCAAAAAGATAGCGCTAAGTTTTCTTGAAATAAGATTCGTTGGAAGGTAACTGTACGTAAGGGGCCATACGGGTTCGAAAAATATTTTTGCTTGCTATCCACACGAGTAGGTATCATTCGAATTCTGATTCTAAATATGTAATCCGCAAGTTTCTACGTTCATTTGTTCTCGGGTTATAAGCCAAAATCTGGGTTTGGGTCGAAAAATTGGGTTTCTTAAAAATGGCCGGAAGATCTTTTTGGGTTAAATTGAACTAAAAAGCAAAATTTTAGCTAAATCAGAGAAAAAATTTGAGATTTGTCCGGTGGTTAAGGAGCAAAAGTCGATCGATTCACAGAAGAACCGGCTCTTAAGCAATGACAACCTCCGCTCATTCAAATCTGGCGATAATTGGGTGTGGGTGTCATAAGATGATTTTGTTGAGTGAGAGAAAGTGTGGCAGTTATCCTAGTACGTAGGGGTGAGTTTAGTACGGCAAAATGGTTGTACTAGATTAACTGGGTGAGTTTAGTACGCAAAAAGGCCGTTCTAAAACAAGGTTTGCTTTCTTTAGAGTGGGGTAATCATTTGCGGAGCCGTTATGCAACTGGATTATCTTGAACACGCTCATGGTGGGTGAGTAGCTGCCTACCTCTTTCTGTCCGGCTAAGTGATTGATTTGTTGCACTGTTCTGACAATCTTGGGTTAAATCTAAATTTAGTACTTGGCGCCGGCATGGCGTGCTGGACCGAAATCGCGGAATAAAATTTCGCTTCTTCAGCGCGGTTTGTTTGATATAGTTAGGGATGCAAATGGTATCCGGTATTATTTGGTATTATTCGGTATTATTTGGTATTTTCTAGGTATTTGGTATTATTTGGTATTTTGGTATTATTTGGTATTTGGTATTTTTTTATACCAAATAATACCAAATAATACCAAATAGTTTATATAACTAAACAGTTAGCTTTTAAGCGATAAATTCTGCATATTTTGCGACTGTATACCATGTCAGAGCTCTTCTGTTCAGAGTTTTCTCTTTATTTCTAATTTACTAGAAGTTTAACAATGCAGATACGCAGAACAACACGTCTCTTTACCGTTTCTGAGCAACAAAACAACAAAAAATTCTGACCAGTTTAGCTTATAACAACCATTCATGGAAAATTCTCAAAAAGTGGGAGGGGCTCCCATGAAACGACGCAAGGCGATTTTGGGAGAAAGGGGGTCCGAAAAATCGGGATTTTGGACCGACGTCGTTTATGGACGGCCCCTTTATCGAGACCGAGCCTAGACCGCAAACATCACAACGTGCTTGCCCATTTCCCGAGTCAGTGAAAAACCATCAAATTCTGCTCGTTTTCTTTCTCGGCATGACTAGATTTCTTTTAGATGCAACAAAAACTCTTCCACTGAGGCAAAACTAATATATTTTTGCTGAAAAAAACAAAAAGTATGATTTTGCGCTAATTACAAACAGCTAGCGACCTGTTTATCAACTATTTGGAATTATTTGGTATTATTTGGTATAGAAAATACCATTTGGTATTTGGTATTTGGTATTTTTTATACCATTTGCATCCCTAGATATAGTAGTGTTTTCTCTCTCAAAAAAAGTAGAACTGATAGGTAAGGTAGTGAACAAAAGTGAGAATTTGATTTGCAGTAAAGGCTGGAATTTTAAAAAGTTTACCCTATTATTGGGTATATCGGTTCGGTATAGAAACGTCCCCTTTCTAAAATATATAGGCTACATAAATTTTACATAGCTATCTAAAAACTTGGAGAAGAAAAAAAAACGCAACACTCAAGGCCTGTTGGCCTAAAAAGTCGTATTTGTTCAAGATTTTTTATTTTGAATAAGAAGCACTATGACAAGGAAAGCTAATTTGCTGGTGGTGTGTTGTTACTTAGGAAACCGATCATTCATAAACAACTTGTTGGTTGTTCACATAGAATCGTTTCAGGAGTGGCCTCAATATGGCATCTGGCTATTCCTACCAGCCTTCTGTGGGCAGTCTGAGTCGTCTGTCGACCGGAATGGACGTTTCCGGCAATGGAGGCAACAGTGGCATTCGCTCGAGTTTGGGTTCCAGTACCTTACCCATCCTGGGTCAGCTGGACAATTGCATTAAAACTCTAAATGACAGCTCGCAACGTACGTCTCTTCAAAAAGTGGTTAAACATCGATGTTTCACTATCGCTGTATTACAGAGAATTCTAGCGTCCGAAATTGTAAAAAAATGTAACAAATTTTGTTAAAAAATTGCTTACCAGAAGAATGGGACTAGGACAGACCTCATGTTAGATGAGTTAGCCTAGTTTGGTGACCTTGTTATGCCTGTACAACTGAACGTAAGATTGCTTTAAGGCGACGACGTGAAGTTAAAAGTTCTTCAAGAAATCAGCAACAACTTTGAAGCTCTCTCAGCCACACAGCAGTACCCGACTCTGGTTGAACAGCTTATTAGAGTGTTCATAAAGCTTTTACAAGAGACTGTTCCACAGTACATCGGAGAGAACAACACTCAAGTACGGACAACAGTACAATCAGTGGCGTATCCAGGATTTTGGAAAGGGGGGGTGTAAAATTTTGAAAGTGCCTGGTTGGGCCGCTGCCCAACCAGGGTAAGAAAATTTAGCAAAATTAGCCTTCAAAAACGCGTTTAAAACGCATTCCGAGCTTAAAATTAACAGAAATTACAAGTTTTAGTAGTTTGTAATGGCCTGGTTGGGCTTCTGCCCGACCAGGGCGAGAAAATTTTGAAAATTTGGCCTTCAAACGCATTTAGAAGGCATTCTGAGCACAAAATAGACAGTTTTAGTACATAATTCATTAGTTTCTTATATTTTTGAGAGACTTTTTCTTCCTACCTCCACTGCAAAGGGGGTGTACACACCCTACACCCCCTGGATACGCCACTGAGTAGGATTGGTGTTGGTCTAATAAAGGACTGGCACAAAGCAAAAATTCAATTTCGTCATCCCACTTTTCTTTTCTCCCCAATCAATCTAGGTTCTGTTTTTCAGCAACTGCGCAAGTTGATGCTGGAAATGCTGCATCGAATGCCCTGCAACGATCTGTTGAAACCGTTCGCCAAAATAATCAACAGTCTAATGCTGAAAATCGTGCAAAGCGAAAACGAAGAGAACGTTCTGGTGGCCATTCGAATCATCATCGAAATTCAGAAACAGTTCAGACCTACTTATGCTAATGAGGTTCGGCTGGTTTTTGTCTTTCTTTCAGACATGTAACAGGTCCGAGACGGGTTTTCACTCGCCTCCGATTTTTGTTGGATACAACTTTTGGGGAAAGTTTTTATGCAATTTTTACAATTTACGACGCTAAAGTTGTCTGCAAAACATTCGTTAAATCTGATTTTTTTCGATTTTACGACTCTCCCCTTGTCGGATTCAAGCCTCTCTCGCTTCGACGGATGACCTGTTTATTTGTGTATGGCAAGGGTCGCAGCCCGGTCGGGGGACTGGTGCTTTCTTCTTATCTCGCTACCATAAACTTTCTAATAGAAGCCCAGCCCTAGACTTCTTTCTATTTATTTTTGTTGCCTCGTGAGCTTCATTCCATTCACAGTGTGCCCTACATGTAACAGGTCATGCCTGGGTAGGGGGTTGTGCTGGTCTGGCCTGAGATGGGTTGGGGCAGACACGCAGACCCCTATTCCATGTAAGCAGCATGCAATTAACTGTCTGATCCCAATACAGTCAGGCACTTAACGCCGTTCATACATGTAACAGGGGGGGGTCGGGGGGGCGGCCCCCCCCCCCACCCGACTTAGGCCAGACCCCCCCAGATGGGGACCCCCCCCGAGACGATTTCACCGACCCCCCCTCCGATTTTTCTGGCAAGTAAATTTTCGAGCAAATTTTTGCAATTTTTTACAATTTCACACACAAAAATTGCCAAAATCGCCTGCAAAACAGCACTTTTTAGCTGTATTTCAGCCCAAATTAGCGATTTTTCGCGATTTTTAGCCCAAAAATTGCGATTTTTTCGATTTTTGAGGGTTTTTTAGTGCCCACCCCCCTCCCCCAAAATTTTGGCTCAGACCCCCCCCCCCCGGCCGGCGCCAGACCCCCCCAACCCCCTCCCCCATCGGCGGATGACCTGTTACATGTATGACGCCGTTTATTGTACTGACACCATATATGGTGCCGGTATCATATGGTACCGGTACCTAGGGTAGTGGCACCATATGGTACCCTACCAATGGCCATGGGTGCCGGTACCATACATAGTGCGGGTACCATATATGGTACCACTACCATATGGTACAAAATTTGAACAGAGTGGTACCATATATCGTCGCCACTATGGTAAAATGAGCCAAGTAACAGAAAGCTGAAATCGAGAAAATCGCCTTTTAAATATTTGTTACATTTTCGTGAATTAGCTTCAACATCAGTTTAAATATTTTCTGACTAAAATACAAGTGCATAATTGGTGTGCAAAACATTGTGCATGCGTCACTTGTGCCAAATTAAGTCAGCTAACAGGAAAAGCACAAAGCACTTGACTCATTTTACCAGGATCATCTGGTGATGTCCGTGCACATGCGTCTGGTTGCATGGCTGTATCTCCTGACACAGAGCGAATTTCGACTTCGTTCCTTCGCCAAAACGTTTTTAGGTGCTTTAGCTATAGCTTTTTGCGCTTAACTCCATTTTTTCCATTTTGTCACTTGGCTCATTTTACCATAGTGGCGACGATATGATACCCGTACCGGCACCAATGCTAGGGTAAGGCTACAATGGTACCGTCACCATATGGTACCACCACAGTGGCCGAATGTGGGGGTAGCATATGGTGCCGGTACCGTATATCGTGCCACTACCCTAAGTACCGATACCATATATATATATACAGGGTGTGCCAAAAAAAAACAACCCAGCAGAGTTTTTGCTGTAGGAACCGCAAATCTCAACCGATTTGAATGAGTCCTTTTTTAAATGAAAGATAAATAAATTCTTGAAAGATTGATGTACCGTTTATTAAGATAGCCTGCTTAGTTCCTGAGATATTTGTCCTCAAAGTTAAAACAGAGATTTTGGCAATGAACAAGAGTGAAAAAGAACAACCCAGCAGATTTTTTACTTTTGCGACCATGAATCTGAACCGATTTGAATGAACCCTTTTTTTAATGAAAGACTGATAAATTCTTCAAGATTGGTGCAATTTTTATTGAGATTCACAGTTTAGTTCTTGAGATATTTGCCTTCGAAGTCGAAACAGATTTTGGCAAAGAACAAAAGCGATTCCGTTGCATTTCATAATAAAGCAGATTCCTACTGCTGGGGCTAATGATACTTTTGTGTTGAAGTAAACCGAGTTTCTGTGTCACCTGTAAAGCCTCCAAGAGCCCTTAGCAGTAGCAGGAATCCGTTTTATTACGAAGTGCAGAATAATAAAAAAATCCCTCTTGTTCACTGCCAAAATCACTGTTTTGACTTTGAGAGCCAATATCTCAGGAACCAAGCAGACTACATTAATGAAAATTTCAGCAATCTTTTAAGAATTTATTTATCTATCATTTAAAAAAGGATTCATTCAAATCGGTTGAGATTTGCGGTTGCTACAGCGAAAAATCTGCTGGGTTGTTTTTTTTTGGCACACCCTGTATATGGTACCGGCACCTTATATGGTGTCGGTAGCATAAAGGCGTTAAGTGCCTGATTCTAATAAGAGTTGCGTTTTTGTCTGTTTCAGGTGCAGCAGTTCCTGAGTTTCTGCAAAGCCTTGTACCGCGATCTCCAACTACACGTGCCGAATATATTCGAGCCGAGAGCGGCGATCCGAGTGGGAGCAATAGAAGAATTGAACATAGAAGAAGTACTGAAGACAGCTTACTCTGTCACCGCCATACACACCGACCAGAAGCTACAGGACTCTTCCACTGTGGTGGTAATTTTAATCATTCACCTCTTACTGCCTCAAACAGTCAGGCACTTAACGCCGTTTATAGTACTGATACCATATAGGGCAGGTACCATAATAACATACATGTAACAGGGGGTTCTGGGGGTCTGCCCCCACCCGACTTAGGCCGGCCCCCCCCCCGAGATGATTTCCCCAACCCCCCTCCGATTTTTCTGGCAAGTAATTTTTCGAGCAAATTTTTGCAATTTTTTACAATTTCAGACAAAAAATTGTCAAAATCTCCTGCAAAACACTTCTTAGCTGTATTTCAGCCCAAATTAGGGATTTTTGGCCATTTTTAGCCCAAAAATTGCGATTTTTTCGATATTTGGCGATTTTTAGTGCCCAACCCTCTCCCAAAATTTTGGCGCAGGCCCCCCGGCCGGCGCCAGACCCCCCAACCCCCTCCCCCCTTCGGCGGACGACCTGTTACATGTATGCATAAGTCAAGGCTTCTAGCACACGACCTCAGTAAGTTGTTTAGGGGTGGGGCAGTAGCCGGTCAAACGGCCGTGTCCGCCCCAGGATTCTGAATGATTTGTTTGTGTTTGGACGAATAAACTAACTAACTATAATAATGGTATCAGTAGCAAAAACGGCGTTAAGTGTCTGACTGTGAAAGCTTATGATAGGCTGAAAACGGTGAGGCGTATAATAATGTGAAGTTGGTTCTTTCAGTACACACTATTGCCGCGAGGCACTCAGAGTCTGAAAGTACTGGCCGAACTTCCGATTATCGTAGTTTTACTCTACCAGATCCACAAGACCAGCGTACAACAGGATATCGCTGATTTTATCCCTCTCATTTTGAACACCATACAACTGTGTCCGCAGCAGAGGTTTGTATACTATAACTCTTACACCTGACTCTACTTTACATGTAGGTCCGCCTATCCGCCAAAAGGGGAGGGGATAGTAGGTCTGGGTCTGCTCCCACGCGACCCACTTAGGCCGGACCCCAATTGGCCCAAACATTTCGTTCCTGAAAAAAAAACGGACTAGAAGCATACATTGGCCGGGGGTGAGGCGGTTTATCCTGACTCCCCGCCCGGAGGGATAGAATTTGCGCTTGTTTAAGGCAAAAAAGGCGTTTTTTGGACTATTTTCGGGACCCCGGAGCCGAGGTCTCCAGACCCCCTCCGGATATTTCCGGCTCATGTATGACTAGAAGTGGGTCAAGACACCTGTTTCATGACAGGCTCCATAAATGTATCCAACTCCGCAGTCTTTTTGCTGTAGGAACCGTAACTCTCAGCCGATTTGAATGAATCCTTCCTTAAATGAAAGATAAATCAATTCCTGACAGTTTGATGAAACTTGTATTAAGATAGTCTGCTTAGATCCTGAGATATGGGCTCTCAAACTCAAAGCAAAGATTACGGCAACGAACAAGATTGATTTAAAACAACCCAGCAGATTTTTTACTTTTGCAACCATGAATCTCAACCGATTTGAATGAATCCTTTTTTGAATGAGAGATGTACTCTGCTTAGTTCCTGAGATATTGGCTCTCAAAATCAAAACAGTGATTTTGGCAGTACTTCAATACTAAAGTGTCATTAGCCCCAGCAGTAGGAATCTGCTTTATTATAAAATGCAACGGAATCGCTCTTGTTCTTTGCCGAAATCTGTTTCGACTTGGAGGACAACTATCTCAGGAACTAAACAGGCTATCTTAATAAACGTTACATCGTTCTTTCAAGAATTTATTTATCTACAGCGACAAATCTGCGGGCTTGTTTTGTTTTGTCGGACCCTGTATTTACCCGGTGCCTAACACGTATTTTAGGTCGCATCCTAACTTCAATCGCGAGCTGTTCGTGGAATTCCTGTCGGCCCAAGTGAAGGCGCTCTCTTTTCTGGCCTTTCTAGCTAGAATGTTTTTGGTAAGAGAAGCTATATTATCTCTGTGAGCTTATACAGTCGCCGTTTATGGTACCGACACCATGGTACCACCATAGGCTCCGAACGTGGGGGTACCATAGGTGCCGGTGCCATATCTGGTGTCGGTACCATAAACGGCGTTATGTTCCTGACTGTTCTATGGCTCGAGCCTTTGCTATTCTAAAGTCGGCGAACTTGTCCGTTTGACGCAATTTGAACCGGAGCTAGAAATAGATTGAGTTCAGGATCTGGTCAATATGCACTCTGGAGCGCTGGTCAAGGGCATAGTTCAGATGCTGGAGTTGTGTCCGGCCGAAGTGACCCATCTGAGGCGCGAGTTGCTGGTTGGAACGCGCCATCTGCTGGCCTCTGAACTGCGAAACAAATTCGTCAGTTATTTGCCTTCGTTTTTCGACGAAAATCTCGTCATCGGCAGTGGATGGACGGCGAACGAGACGTTGAGGTAGAAAATTCTTTCCAAAAACAGTAACTGGCCTTGAGGGGGTAGGCAAGGTTCGCACAGGGCAGGGAAAAATCAGGGAATTTCGTGTCTGGTCAGGGAAAATTTGGTCACAGTTGCATAAAAGTGCTTGCAAAACTGTTAATTTTATGCTCTCAAAACACGTCCTTGAATGCGGTTTTAAAGCTAATTTTTTCAATTTTACGCTATAACAGGTTTCTTACAACTGTAAAATATTAATTTTCTACTCAGAAGCCTTTTTGAATGCGTTTCTGAGGAGCTATTTTTCAAGATTTTCTCGCCCTAACCAGGTTTCGTACAACAGAAATTTTGTGCTCAGAACACTATTTTGAATGCGTTTTTAAAAAGAAATTTTTCAAAATTTTCTCTCCCTGCCAGGCCTCTTACAACTACAAAACTACTAATTTTATGCCGGGAACTGCTTTTTGAATGTGTATGTGTTCTGGAGCTAAATGTTCCAGCTTTTCTTGTCCTGTTTTCTTGCCAGAGTTTAGCAAGGCTTTTTCAATAATTCTAACGTTGATGGCTTTCAAAATTGGTTGATGCGCCGCCACTGTGTTTGGTTTATTGTAGCTGCTTAGAAATCACTAAAACTAAATAAAATCTGTTTTATTGGTTTTTTGTTTGTCTCTGAAAAGTCAGTATTTTGGTCAGGAAAGTCAGAGAATTTGAAAATTCCGGATCTGTACGAATCCTGGTAGGGAGTTTGTCTGCCAGATGGGGTCCAGGGCGCGTTTCGCCCGGGAAGGGAGATCCAACGTTTCAAAAAGATCCAAAACGAATGGAACCAATGACAGAAACGGCTGACGATTGATTTCTGAGCCAGTTTGTTAGTACTGGAGCCGCTACCTCGTACTTGTATTGTATTTTAGAATTGGGGTCCCTAAACTCTAGGGTGCAGGGCGTGAAGGGGTAACCCTTAGTACATGAATGATGTACATCGGTTTACCCCCTTCGTTCGCTGACCAATACTCCCCCACCTTCCATACATGGGCCGGGGGTGGGGGGTAAGGGGGGTATACCCCTCCCCCTCGGCCGGCCATACCCCCCTCGGCCGTCCAAACATACTCCATACCCCCCCTCGCCGGCTAACCCCCCCACCCCCCCCCCCTCCCGGAGGGAGAAATTTTCGCTTATTTAAGGCAAAATAAGGCGTTTTTTGCCCTTTTTTCGGGGCACCCCCCCCCCCCCCCCCGAGGTCTTCTCCCCCCCTCCTACCCCCCCTCCGGATTTTTCCGGCCCATGTATGCCTCCTTCCATCCCCAAAATTGTCGCTTTTTAAGGCAACCTAGGACTTTTCCCTCGAGTTCTCGCGCAGATTCCCTCTGGATTGTTGCGAGCCAGGTATGATGGTGTTAAATTTCAGACCGCTAGTCTACAGTATGCTGGCAGACTTGGTACACCACGTTCGCACGCATCTAACTCTGCAAGCTCTGGCCACCAGTGTGCACTTGTTCGCTCGCTGCATACACGACCCCTCCCTACCCGGCTACGTGCAAGCTATGTGCTGCAAACTGATGCTCAACCTGGTCGAATGCATCGTCAACAACCAGAGGAATCAGGACCCTGTCGTACTAATTAATCTTTTTTCTTTTTCTTAAATTATTGCATAATAAAGTGTTGGCCAAAAAAGAGCGGCCTGGCCATTTTTCGAGTTTTCCGAATAATTTCAAATTGCCGCCATTCCGTCAATTTTCAACCGAATGAAAAGATTTTTTGGCGAGATTATTATTATTTGTTTAAGTGTTTATTTTAGAAACGTCCTAGCCTGCTAGCCTTCTGTAGTCTGGAGGTATGTCCTTCCGAAATGAACTGACCCAAAAATTCAGACGTCAAATTTGAACATAAATATCTCACGAACCCTTCATCGGATCTTTCCCAAAATTTTGCAGATTAACCAATCTTTGTATGGACTTGAGAACCTGAAGAGCTCAGCTTTCTAGCACAACTGGTTAAAATCTGGCGGATTTTTATTTTCAGTCAAGGTGAAAAATTAGCATTCTCAAAAATGAGGGAGTTATCCCTTGCACGAAATCAGGGTTATACGAAATAGTGGAGTCGTGGATTGCAATCGCCTCTACTACTGTAACTCAACAAACCTAAATTAGGCCATACAACCGGTGCTTTATGTTCAGAGGGCACTACTCTCATTTTTTTGACAATTTGACATTTTTTACTTGACTGAAAGTAGAAATCGGCCAGATTTTAACCGGTGGCGTTTGAAAGCTGAGCTCTTCAGGTTCTCAAGTCCATATAGAGATTGGTTAACCTGCCCAATTTGGGAAAGATCCGAGGAAGGATTCGTTAGATATTTACGTTCAAAATTGACGTCTGAAAATTCGGGTCCGTTGTTTTCGGAAGGGCATAACTCGAGGCTATAGGCGGCTAGCAGGCTAGGACTTGGCCAAAACAAATTCTTAGCAAATAGTAATAATCATGCGAAAAGTCTTTTCATACGGTTCAAAATTAACGGAATGGCGGCCATTTGAAATTATTCAGAAAACTCAAAAATTGCCAGGCGGTCTTCATTTGGCCAACACTCTATAAATTTATAGAAATAGAAATTTGTAGCTCTATAGAAATAGTTTAGGTGCGTGATCTGCTCTTCTTTATGCTGGAAGTGTTCATTCGCAAGTTCAAAGTGGTGGCCACGCAGCATTTGCCGCTCATCTTTGATCGATTCGACCCGGTCACTGGACAGTTGAAACAGCTGCTGACCACCGGTCAGCAGAACCAGCAGAAATCTGGTAGGTATTGAGACAGACATGGACCAAGGCAACACCCCGAGACCACTGATGATCAGATCCGATGTTGGGGGTCTTACCACCCTACGATCTGACCTACATGGTCCGTTTGGCAACCCCGATAGGTCGTCATCTCGCAGTTTTGCCCTTCGTTCACTGCCCAGCCACGTCCTAGCAATGCTGTTGGGTGCCGGTCACTAAGAGAGTGCCTGGCATGTTGACATCATTATGTTGTCAGCTCTCGACAGACTCCCGGTTGGCTGAGGGCTCCCGGCATAGTTGGTTTCTCAGACAGCTTTTGACCTCGTAGATCTTCTCCAACGTGGCATGCTTTGGAGCGGCTTCGTTGCTTAGGCAGATCCAGTCGGTTCCCATTTACCTACTAGGTGTCACCAGCCTTCGGTGGCCTGGGTTGAGCTTTGTGCCGATGACCAATTCTTTGCGGCAATAAACGTGACGCGCCGAGAGGATGAACGCACAGTGGCTATGCGGCCTAAACCACTACACCAACTGTGCCGGCAGATTGTGAGTGATCTAGAGACGCAGACCAGCAACGGAGTGGAGAGTGAGAAGGAGATGTCGGATATGAACGTTAGTATGGAGTCGCAGACAGATGCCAGCACCATCAGCAGCACCGAAGATGGCAACAGTGCCGCCGATATTAACGCCGCTGCAGCCAGAACCGAGCCTGACACTGAACCTGCCACCTCCTCTGCTAATGCCAGTCGCCACCAGTCTATTGACAGCTCACTCACTAAAAAGGTATTTTTCTTTTTCTGCTTTTATTAACACTAGCAGGCACTAAACGCCATATATGGCATGGATAAGCGACGCTGGGGTCGGTAAACAATACAATAAAATAGGGAAAAGTTTATGAACCAACCGTCCGTTTTGTAGAGAGTTCGATTGTAAATTGGTCGCTTGGGCTTCCATTTTTTTGAAGTTTCGTCCCGTTTACGAACGTTAAATTAGCCTCTCTGTGTCGCTGTGGCATCCAATTTCCCATTTACGGAGGTAGCCAGCAATGGCCATCCATGGTTCTCTCTGATGGGGCCATTTTCCATAGTAAAACTCCAAAACACCTCTAACGGAAATGGGCGTTTCTTTCTCAGGGGGCCGAGTTAGCTGAGACACGTGCTATCCAGCGTTCGAAAGCTCACATCATGGGCTTTCAGAATCTGCAATAAAATTTATGGTGATTTTTTTGTTGTATCAAAAATAATCGATCGCAAAATATTGATTGATCACGATTTTATCAGTTTTCAGCATCTGACTAAAGTAGCTAGAAAGGAAAATGGGATGACCAAATTGAGGTTTTCTGGTACGTCAAATTCATTGGCGACGCCCATTTAGAGCTACGATCACTTGATCAATCGATAATCGATATTTGATCGATTATCGATTTTTTGCTCTGCAGATGACCCAACTACACAGGCTATGATGTTAGTGGTTTTTGGGCATGCTGATTTCAACCACGATGTCGGTTTAGAGCTATCACCGCGTTTTAATTCGATAATCGATATCGATTGATTATCGATTTTTTTGCTGTGCACATAGGTAAAACACATAAGCTATAATGTCACTGGTTTTTGGGCTTGCCGATTTCAAACATTATGTTGGTTTAGGGCTATCATCGCGTTTTAATTCGATAATCGATATCGATTGATTATCGATCAGCGCCTCTCTTAAGCTTCAAGCTAACAGAAATCTGTTTATTGAGTAGCCGATCGAAAAGATTAGTGTAGGCGTAAAGTGTGATGTTGGGAAAGTGTTAGTAAGATCAGTCAGACAGAGGTGGTTGCAGAGTCTGTCCCAAATGGTTGTGGCCTACTGGGGTGCCGGCAGCGGTCCGATGAATGTGAGTGACTGTCGGAGTCTAGTCAAGGTTCTGGTCGGAGGCGTGAAGACCTGTGTCTGGGGCATCGGAAACGCAAAGACCAGTGGCGCGCCCGCTCCTGGAGGTACCAACTTTAGCTTCTAGATCTAGACTGAGAACAGCTTTCTGCCCGATACTCAGCGGCAACTCAAATATTCTCTTCAAACTTCGATCCATGATTGACTTTAGTAGTAAGCCCTTAACTAATACTTAGCAGAATTTATGCCGGAATCTTTTACAGTGGCGGTAATCTGAGTAGTAATAATATCTGTTGCTTGTATGATTTGCTTGACTGGCACACAACTACTGGAGGGTTTCGGGCATACATGTAACAGGTCATCCGCCGATGGGGGGAGGGGGGGTTGGGGGGGGGTCTGGCGCCGGCCGGGGGGGTCTGAGCCAAAATTTTGGGGGAGGGGGGTGGGCACTAAAAAACGCTCAAAAATCGAGAAAAATCGCAATTTTTGGCCTAAAAATCGCCAAAAATCGCTAATTTGGGCTGAAATACAGCTAAAAAGTGCTGTTTTGCAGGCGATTTTGGCAATTTTTGTGTGTGAAAGTGTAAAGAATTGCAAAAATTTGCTCGAAAATTTACTTGCCAGAAAAATCGGAGGGGGGGGGGTCGGTGAAATCGTCTCGGGGGGGGGGGGTCTGGCCTAAGTCGGGTGGGGGGGGCCGACCCCCCCCCAGACCCCCCTGTTACATGTATGGTTTCGGGAGTTAGCACTCAGCTGGGAACGCCAACCCCGTCACTACTACCCCAGACTGAAAGCAGAAGTACTAACGAACCGGCTCAGAAATAACTAATTTTTAGCTTAAAATCCCTTTAGTAATTTGGTAATTGAATTTGGCCTTTCTGCTGTTGATATTTGAAAGAACTCGGTGTTTTATTTAGAAGCTCTTTTTGCCTTTTCTTGCTTGCTCTAAAACGCTGTTTTGTCAGCTTAAAAGCGATTTTTAGCCTCCTCCTTACTGAATAAGCTCTCTCTCTACCCGCTCCCCCAGGAGGGCCCGGCCCCGTTATATGTATTATGATTGGTGCCCAAATTTCAAACAGACGTCACTCCGATGAAAGTGATGTGTGGTAGCGAGACAGCCATCTTTGTGCGCTTGCTGAAGTACGGAATGAAGTGTCTGGACATCTACACAATCCAGCAGCAGAGTCAGACACCTGGAACCAGCCATCACTACCTCAGATCTCCCCCCACGGCTCCTGTGCGCTCTAAAGAGGAAAAGGAGGCGCTCGATCACTTCGCTAGTGTGGTAAGCACAACCCGTCGCGCTCGTGTTTCATGCCTGTCGGAAAGCACTACTATTTAGGTTTAGCATAATTTAGGAACGAAGACTGTCCGTCCGATTTTTTACTGCAGCAACCGCAAATCTCAAAACCGATTTGAATGAATTCTTTTCTTTTTATTGAAGATAGGCTTTACTGGTGATGCACACGCTCAATTACTTGATCAGCCCTCAGCAGTAGTTATAATTTCTATTTCAGTGTAGTCATTTGGAACTAACCAGAATATCGTAATAAAACTTTCACCAGTCTTTCAAGAACTTGTTTATCGTTAATTTAAATCGAGATTCAGTCAAATCCATTGAGATTTACGGTTGCTGCAGTAAAAAATCTGCGGTTTTTTCACTGACCCTGTATAATAAATATATCCTATAATTTGGTCGACAAACTAGTGATTTTCTAACGGAGCTTGGATTATTTGTTTCAGTTCACCTACTTGAATATCCAGAACTTCAAGGAGATCTTCTCAACGCACATTGATGTGAGATTAGATTTGTTTAGTAGAGGTGTTGGCTCGTGAAACTCTAAGCAAACTAATTTCAGTTTATGGTCGAACGAATCTCAGGAAATTACGCTCTGCAGATGATCTGCAACTATTTTCTGGTCACAGCCCACACTTCCTCCGGTTTCGGCAGCATTCTAGTGCTGTACCTGCTCGACAGACTCATAGAGATGGGCAGTAATCTCTGCTTTCTTCAACTACAGGCTGTCCCAAAATCACTAGATTTTGGCCATTTCCGCAAATTTTGATCAAATTGGCTGAAACTGGAAACAAAGCTGTCAACTTAGGGGAGATTTTGTGTGTTAATATTTGGTGCATCAGGCGTGACCCAATCCTGAGAAATTCACGAATATTATGTGAAATTTGATAATTTCTATGCCTATAGAAATAGCGCTAAAATGCTTTTCTTTTTGCTGTCATTTCCGCAAATGTCTGCCAGATGACCTGAAATTTGCAGAAGTTCCTCAAAACTGTGGGCTATTTTATGTGTTAAAATTTCATTCAATGGGAATGAAATGACATTGTCTTGAGAAAACAAGGATTTTCCTAATGATCTGTTTTTCTGTTCTGCCCATTCAAAGAAGCAGATGTTCAGGAATTCCTTGTTTTCTCAAGGCAATGTCATTCCCAATTAATGAAATTTTAGCACATAAAATATCCCACAGTTTTGAAGAATTTCTGCAAATTTCAGGTAATCTGGCACAGATTTGCGGAAGTGACAGCAAAAAGAAACGTCTCCATTTTAGCGCTATTTCTATAGGCATTGAAATTACCAAATTTCACATATTCGTGAATTTCTCAGGATTGGGTCAAGTTTGGTGCACCAAATTTTAACACACACAAAATCTCCCCTACCCTGACACTTTAGTTTTAAATTTCAGACGATTTGGTCACAATTAAGCGGAAATAGCAGCAAACAGAAGTGAAGTCATTTTTGGGACACCCTGTCCTAATAAATAATAATAATAATAATGTCTATTTTTAGTCCCCTCCGACAAAGCCACTCTCTACCTGAAATTGTTCAAATTGGTCTTCCAATCGGTCTCCATGTCAACGCAGCTCGGGCTGCACGGCGAAAACGAGCAGATGCTGAAGGTGAACGTGCCCTCCGGCGTTCTGCAGTAAATGATCTGTTGCCATTGTTGCAGCCTCATTTGCATACAATGGTGCACCGAGCGATGGAGCTGGCTCTGACGGCCAAAGAGCCGATGAACTATTTTCTGCTGCTCAGACAACTGTTCCGATCCATCGGTGGCGGCAGTCACGACCTCTTGTACCAGGAGTTTCTTCCCCTGCTGCCTGCTTTGTTACAAAGTGCCCTTTTTATGATTAGAGTGTGAACAGTGCCGAAAAAACTTTCAGAACTGAACCGACTACAAAGCAGTGCGCACAAACAGCCAATGCGCGAGTTGTTCGTGGAGTTGTGTCTGACAGTTCCTGTTCGTCTGTCCTCTTTGCTGCCCTACCTTCCTCTGCTCATGGATCCTCTGGTCTGCGCCTTGAATGGCAGCTCTACGTTGGTACAACAGGTAGCTATACCTGCCACACATGTTTTCCTCTAGAAAGCCCAAACCCCCTCATCCCCACCCCGGAGACAATTTAGGGACCCCCGATCCAAAAATGCAAGCACTAGTTGGCGGCTCCAGCGCTAACTATCTGGCTCAGAAATAACTGATTTGTAGCTTAAACTTCGCTTCAAAAGCCTTTGGAAACCAAATTTGGCGTTTACACTGCTGATGTTTAAGAGAAATCGGTGTTGTTGGAAGCCCTTTTTTGTCGTTTTTTTCTGTTTTAGCTCTAAAACGCTATTTGGTAGCTTAAAATTTTTACCCTTCTTAATGAAAAAACGTGCAAAAAACGCATTTCCAGGCGTTCTGGAGCTTTTTGAAATTTTGTACCTCCTCTGGGCGAAACCCCTCTCAACCCCCACCTGTCGGAAACCCCTCCTCCACGGGATCTGTTACATGAACCTACTGTTTAATAATTAAAACTGATTTGACCTTTCTGAAGTCCTTTAGCCCAACACTGACCAAGTATCTAAAGAAATTTACAGGGCTTGCGCACCCTGGAGTTGTGCGTGGACAATCTCCAACCAGAGTATCTGTATGAGCACATGGCGCCGGTACGGGCGCCGCTCATGCATGGTCTGTGGCGTACGGTCGGCTCGGCCGACGATCCTTCAGCCGCTAACATAGCCTTCAGAATTCTCGGCAAGTTCGGCGGCTCCAATCGCAAAATGCTGGCCGATCCGCAACAGGTGCCTCCTGCTTTCGTTATAAATGCGCTCCTTTCTTAAATGGCAAATATAATGATTCCAGCGTTTGAAGATAGAATGCAATAAATCGCTATAGGTAGTCAGTCAGGTCAGGTCAGGTCAGGTCAGGTCAGGTCAGGTCAGGTCAGGTCAGGTCAGGTCAGGTCAGGTCAGGTCAGGTCAGGTCAGGTCAGGTCAGGTCAGGTCAGGTCAGGTCAGGTCAGGTCAGGTCAGGTCAGGTCAGGTCGGTCAGTCAGTCAGTCAGTCTGTCTTACACGAACGACCTCGGTGTAAAAAGTCAACTTCAGTTAACCCACGACGAGTTCTCCGAGACAGCCGGACCTCGAATCCAGTTGGTGTTCGCGCGTCACGTGACCACTGATTCTGGCCAATCGTTGGCGGCGCCGGCCGACGAGCCAATCGGAGGAGTGACGGCCCACTTGCCAGTGTCAGCGGTGATTGCAGCCAGCTTGGAGTATTTGCATTCTTCCACCACTGAAGCACACCTGCGAATCCATGCCTGGAATCTGGTTAAAGCAGTGCTCTTCTCTGCATTCAGGTGCGACTGCAACGACGTCGACGCTGCTGCAATCTGGCTCTCCAAACAGTTGCAGTTGAGGTTTGATGCTTCTGCATTTTAGCAAGTCCTTTGCACCAATCATAATCAACTATTTATTCGCAGAATTTAAGCTACGATTTCTGATAGTGCCCGGTTTCCTAAGTAGCACAGTTAGCTTTCTTCCTTGTTGTCTGAACTACAAAAGTCTATTTTTTTGCCAATTCTAATCACACGGAATGACCTGTTCAGTGCAATACCATTTTGTAGCAAATCAAAATAGTTCTCACTGTTGCTTCAGAAGTTCAGAGGAGATGGTGTTCAGCAGTCAGCCGGTCTATAAGTATTCTGACCAGTTCACACGCGAAGTCTATGTGCAGGCGTTGACTGCCATGCTCTGTAGGTTTCCTTCTTCTTCTTGCATATTGGTTCCTTTAAATTCTGATTTTTGCTCTAGTTGCCGCTTACCCCAAAGACACACGTAGCGATGTGATTCCATTCATTAAGAATGTAGTGCTCAACATCACTATTCAGACGATTTTGGAAGAGACTGGTAACGTTTGTTTGTTTGTTTGTTTGTTTGTTTGTTTTGAGCTAGTGCATGCTGGCAGACATTTGATGGATGGATTGTCCTGGCGGGGCCGTCGTAGCCCTTGCGTTAGGCCACACTGTGGGCCATCACGCACACCCACATCGTGCCCTTCCTTCGCTACTAGCCTAAACACATGCTCGGCGTCAGGCTGGGCGGGTCGCAGTGTTAGCTGTCCCCCGTTCCATATGTCCCAACACGTGTGGTTGCTATTGTAGCTTTAGGTGCTTAGGCAGCTCCAGTCGGTTCCCATTTACCTACTCGCTGTCACCAGCTTTCGGTGGCCTTGGTTGGGCTTTGTGCCGACCACCAACTCTGCGGCAAGAAACTTGCCCCGCTGAGTGGATGAACGCAGGAGCACGCGCACAGTGGCTTTGCGGCCTAAACCACTACACCAACTGTGCCGGCTCAGAGTCAGACAGACATTGCAGGAGTGAGTGTGGCCACGCAGTACGAGTATTACCGGTTCTCACACTTGGATGGCGCCATCTTGATTGAGGCTGTGACCAGAGCACTGGCTGATTCGTCCAAGGACCACTGTCATTCTGCTGTTACGGCCATGGTCTTGATTAAAGATGCTGCCACTACTATTTTGGGATCCCTTGAGAAGGTATACATACAGGTTGTTCAAAAAAATCGCTATTTACTCCCAACCGGACGTGGGCTAGCATTTCGGCTGATGGGGGTTGGGTAGAATTGTCCATTCCTGATGTGGGTAGGAGGGACTGAGTGGATGGTAAGTAAAAAAAGTCAGTGCGGTGCAGTCTTGCCTTTATTTACTGAATGGACCATTTGAAGGCCTGTCAGTTACCATTGATCAACTATCTACTGGAGCAAATCTGTCAGCTGTGCTACCAAAACGCCTGGTACGCCCGTTTGGGCGGCTGCGCTGGTATAAACTTCATCCTGGAGAACCTACCAAGTTGCTGGGTGAAGCAACATGCCATCTTCATACTACGTTCGCTATTCGAAGTGATGATGGCTCAGTTTGGCGAGGTGCTGCACTGCACAGACTTAGCTTTGTCTGATTCTGCTCTGCTTGGCAGGTGTCACATGGCGCGCTGGACATGGCCACCGGTGCAGTGAGCAATTTACTGGAAGTCACCTGCTCATCAGATGAAGAGACTAAACCGTTGTTGGTTGAGATTCTACACGAGCTTCTGGCCCATCTCATGTCGCCCAGCGCATTCCTGCGGGAACAAGTATGTAGTTGGTGTTTCATACTTTGCTCTTTACAAAAGAATTGACAGTGCGTCATGATTTGCAACAAACTGTCGGAGTTGAGTGGCATGACTGTCAGTGCACTGCACAGTATGGTGGAGGAGGAGCTTCGGCAACTGGTCAGCCAATCGCAGAAGGACTTTGGCCGAATGGCACTGGCCTCCCAGATTGGATTTATGGTCAGCTTCTTCTTCACTGACTCTGCTGAACTGTCCTAGAACAGGCTGTCGCTTTCAGCAAGCGTTCGCTTTCTGGAGTCTGTTGGAACCGCAGCTTCTGTCATTCGACCTGGAAGATCCGGAACAAGAACAGTTTGCATCTGAGGTTTTTTTTCGAACAATCTTTATTATTACGAATATGGTTAGTAGAACTTTGCGTACGTTAGTAATAAGATCGTTAGTTGCATCTGAGGTTTGATCATCCGCCGAAGGGGAGGGGGCTGGGGTCTGAGCCCAAATTTTGGGAGGGGATTTGGCAATAAAAAACGCTCAAAATTGAAAAAATCGTCAAAAATCGTTACTTTGGACTGAAATACAGCTAAAAAGTGCTATTTTACAGGCGATTTTGGCAATTTTTGTCTCTGAAATTGCAAAAAAAATCGAAAAAATTTGATAAAAAATTACTTGGCTTGAAAAATTTGAGGGTGGTCGGAAAAATGGTCTCTGAGGGTATGGCCTACATAAGTCGGGTGGGGGTAGACCCCCTGTTACATGTATGATCATAATGTCTGTACTCATGGGGATCAGGAGGTTTAGTTAGACCATTCTAAACTCTAGCGGAACTTGTCGGAAACTTTCTTTAACCAGTTTAGGCCGAGATGCTTTATTTTTTGACAACCACGAACTATTTACGCACTGGCGCAAGATTTTCATGAAAAGTTGGATTTTTCTACTTAAGTTAATGTTGTTTTTGGTCATTTTTATGAAAGTTAATTTTCTATTTAAACCTTCGACTTTTTGGCTTCTGTTTTTTAATTTTTTTCCAAAAGTTCCAGTTTCCAGTCCACAGATTTTATTGTTGTGCTGGGCCGCCACTAGTCAGCGGTTTAGAGCAGGGCTGTTGGGTCGGTTTTTTTCCTTGGGGCTCGGAAAAAAACTAAAATGTGGAAAAAAACTCAAGCAAGTTTTTAAAGGAAATAGGCCAAATAACTGATTAAATTCGCTGCAAATACTTCGAATTTACGTTAATAGAAGCCTTACAAGCATTTCCATGGCATAACTTAGCTGTTTTTCGCAAAAATACCGGTGCCATTTTCGGGCAACCTTTATTATTGTATTTTTAGTGTTTTAAAATCAAATTACTACTCTAAGAGATGAAATTAGTGCATTTTGTAATAAGACTCGCGCTATTTCGTTGAATTCTGCAATAAAAAGCGATTGTTAAAATTTTTTTCTGTCATCTCGGAAAATAACTTTTGGAAAAAAACCGAAAAAAAACAGGAAAAAAACCGAAAAAAAAACCGGCTTGAGTTTTTTTCCGGAAGACAAACAGCCCTGGTTTAGAGGCTGCGTGTTATAGTTGGTGTACCTGTGTGAAACAGACGAGAGTGTCCTGAAGAAACGTCCCAACTACGAGCAAATGGTGCTCGTCTCTCACACCTGCAGTTCCATGCCGCTGACAGAGTTTTCCAATCTCAAGTTGGCCACCTTAAGTAAGTGTTGTTTTGATCAACTAACCTTTATTGGCCAATACTCTGCTTTTGAGTAGAGTCATTTTGTGCAAAGTGTCTGTAGGAAAAAACAGTTGAGCTTGCTGTTATTTTGCCCGGTATGGAAGCGAGTTTATTGACACAAGTAATATGGAAGTATAGTTCAAATTCACATATGAGTGCGGGTGTCATGAGTGTCAAGAGTAAACGAGCTACAGGTGTTGTCTTCGGCCGCCGATTGACTAGATCGGTTCGAAGGTTGAGTCGAACTGGAGTGACTGACTTCTTTCTGAGTGGGCACTGCACACCCGTTTACTAGCCGTTGTTGAGATTCTGTATCTGGAGTTGCCGAAACCTGAAATGCCTTAACTTTTTCCTACCGAATATCATGCAAGCAAGCCACAAAAATAGTTTACCGATGGAGCCACTGGAGCAGTACCGGAATAGACGATTGCAGTTGAGCCGGACTTATCTTGTTCGCGTTTTTTGGCTTTGGCTCTACGTCGACTCAGAAAAATGAAAACAGCAACAGCAACCACCGCGCCGACCACAAATATCGTCACAACTACTGCTAACGCTGCAATCCAATCATGACTTGACGATGCCTCTGCTAGTTCTGAAATCTACAGTACGTACAGCTGGAAGTGCAAACAATGAACACTGTAACCTATTAGGAAATAAATGGTGGCATACCGGACCAGTAACTGACCGCGCAAACCATGCATGTCTACAACTAAACAAAACAAAAAACGAGCTGCAATACGGACAGACCAGTAGAATAAGTGAAATAATATTCAAATTTTTGCTTTTTACAATATAATTTTTAATGATTCTACATGTTAACAAAGCAGAAGACATGTCACAAGCCATATAACGGATTCACTAATTTTACTGTGTTATCGAGGAGATTCCAAAATAAGCAAAGAGTGAACATAATTCATACAACAGTATTAGCGGCAGTAATCGGAAGCACAAGTCGTTGTATTTTTGGCAGTAGCAATAGTAGCGTCTTTTCGCATTGGAGCGGTCACTGCTGACTTTGAATCTTTGCACGTATGAACCGATTTTGTCTGAGTTGCTGTTGCTGCTGGTGGAATATCTTTTCTAGCCGGCTCATAGAATTCGTTTACCAGACGTAGTTGTGATTCGGTGTCCGGAGTGTGACTGGGTAATTCCTGTAATGGCCAAACAACTGAGAACAAAGACAAACTGGTGCTAATTTAAACAAGAACGAAAAGATCAAAACCAAATAGGAACAAAAACAAAACGAAAGCCGGTGATGGCCAGTAGGTAAATGGGAAACCCCCACTGCACCTAATGGCAGCCACGGCGAGGGTAGGCAGGGCTACCCCATTGAATGGCTCTGAAAAGAGCAAGAGGTGTCCTGAGCTGTCCAAATGGACAGTGGAACTCAAAAACAAACAGACAAACAAATCAACATTACCTGTGTACACGTGCGTGTTTCTTCCGATAAGGCTGTCTTGGGATCAGAGGTAGATTGCTTGGAGCGGTTGCGCTTGCGTCGTCTGAGTAAGAAGAAAACAGTCACTGCCACAGCACCACCAACCAACAAAAGCAGAATAATCACGACCGGCACTATCCAGTCTGCTGAACCACTGGCTGCATCCGCTCCATCTGCAATGCAACTTGCATGCGCTTTGTAAAAGAAACACACTGTACCTATTAGTGGTGGGTGAATGATGGCGCACCAGACCAGTAAGACACGACACACTAAATACATAACTCTACTCTACAAAACAGAATCTGTATCAAACAAATGAAAGCGGCATGCAAATTTTGTCAGACACGATCGCTTTCAGAATGGCTTAACTGACTTTCAGGGGTCCCTCCATTATACCTATATTAATTAATCACTTTCTTGCTTAGGCTTAGGCAGCTACGCCATTGCACATGCCTTACTTTTTCACCTTTCATTCAGTTTGGCTACACTAGTTCAGCTTGAGTTTGATGCTTGTGGCTTCTGCCCGTTCCTCATGACTGGCTAGCTTTCTCAAATACTGAGTTTAAGGTGTTGGTCTGGCATCGGCGTGTAGCTTAGTGGTTAGAGCGCTGGACCGGCAATCCAAAGGTGCTGGGTTCGATTCCCAGCTACGCCATTGCACATGCCTTACTTTTTCACCTTTCATTCAATTACGCTTAGACTTAGGCTTAGGAGTCAACTGAATACGGTAGATAAAATTGAAATTTTTATTAGGGGCCCCTAAAAGTCAGTTTTGCCACCGCTGTAGCAACTGCAAATCTCAACGCATTTGAATGAATCCTTTTATAAGTGAAAGATAAATAAATTCTTAAAAGATTGCTGAAATTTTCATTAATGTGCTCTGCTTAGATCCTGAGATATACGCCCTCATTTGGGACCCCTTCAGAATAAGATAGACACCCTGCCTGCACTGCTGGGCTGGTTGTTTAAGGAGCACTGACAGCTTGTTACGTGTCCGCAGAGGAAAAATATCTAATGGAAGGCACAGAAAATTAGAATTTCCCACCAAATTTTTAGAGACCTGGCGTGCACATGCAAACGATTCAACTGTATACCAACTGGCTTACATAAGCTTCAGAACAA
Source organism: Sabatieria punctata (assembly GCA_030248155.1). Classification (NCBI taxonomy): domain Eukaryota; kingdom Metazoa; phylum Nematoda; class Chromadorea; order Araeolaimida; family Comesomatidae; genus Sabatieria; species Sabatieria punctata. The sequence goes on from JASANB010001641.1 coordinate 64,191, forward strand.
TCGATTTTATGTTGTTGATTTTTTGGGGAGCTGAAGCTCCATTGCAGCATAACGCCATGGTGCCCAAAGGCTCTGATAAGAAGTTAGAGTGCATTGAGTGCTTAACTCTGATCAGTTAAGACAAGCATGAGCACAAAAAAAAACAAATAAAGTAAAGTTTATTGCACACGAACTTGCTAGTAATGTTCAAATTGGCGACAAGGACAAATGCTACAAGATGAAATACAAACAGACTTGCAGAACTGAGCTGATATTCAATTCTTTTTAGTGTTGCAGAGGATTACAATAACATACATTTTGAACATAGTCTGTCTGCTAGATGCCATTTGAGTGCATTTTAATGTTACAGAAGTTTGTTTTTTAACCAATTACATAGGTTTACTAAACAGATTCTTTCATAGACAAACGATCAAGATTTAACATAATTCATAAAGCAGTATGACGAGCAGTAACTGAAACACAAGTTGTTGTACTAGTACCAGGAGAAGAACCAGGAGAAGGGCCAGGAGCAGCAACAGGTGTTTCTTTTCGCATTGGGGCGGTGACTGCTGACTTTGACTGTTTGCATGTTCGAACCGATTTTGGTGGTGGTGGTGGTTGTGGTGGTGGCATATCCTTTCTAGTTGAGTCATAGTATTCGTTTACCAGTCGTAGTTGTGATTCGGTGTCTGGACTCTGACTAGGTAATTCCTGAAATGGTCAAGCAAGCAAACAAGTGAACAGACAACAACAACAAAAAACCAAATAAGGACCAAAAACAAAACCTGTGTATGTGTATGTGTTTCGTCCGATATGGCTGTTTTGACATCAGAGGTAGTTTGCTGTGCGCGCTTTCGCTTGCGTCGTCTGATTAATAAGAAAATGGTCACTGCCACAGCGCCGCCAACCAGCAAAAACAGAATAATCACGACAGGCACTATCCACTCTATTGAACTACTGGCTGCATCGGCTCCCTCTGCAATGCAAGTTGCATACGCTTTGTAACGTAAACACACTGTACATACCTATTAGTAGTAGATGAATGATGGCGCACCAGACTAGTAAGACACAACACACTAAATACATAACTCTACTCTACAAAACAGAATCTATATGAAACAAAAGAAAGCTGCATGCAAATTTTGTCAGACAAGAATGTGAAGGTAGGCCGCCATGAGCTGACAACGCTTTGTCCTAGCCGCTCCTTTTCTCTGCTACGCTACACTCCTTCGTCTCTCTTCTTTTCTGTTTATGTGCGCAAATCAAATCAAGGCTAGCCCAGACAGTTGTCATGTGACGTGACAAACAAAGTCTTAACACGAAACCAAAGGTTACGATAACTTGGCGGTAACACAAATTAACGATAAATAATAACCAACAAACAAATCAGATACACCTATTTGACAACGAATGGTTTCAAAATACGATAGACACACTGCTGGTTGTTTCAGAAGCACTGACAGCTTGTTACGTGTCGGCAGAGGAAAAATCTCCAATGGAAGGCACAGAAAACAGTCCAAGGGAAAAGCTGTTTTTGGTTGTATTGAAAGCACTGACTCATGGCGGCTCTGAGCTCCAGGCTGAAGCGTTTGAGTGTCTGAAAACGGTATACTTTAGCAGCTTTTCTGAATCATACCACCTCAGAACGTTGGTCTGACTGAACTGTTTAGGCAATGTCTCGGGCGCCCATGGACCGAAATCTCCTGCATGGTGCTATGCGTCCTGTGCTTCTCAACTTGAGCGAGTACAAGAATCTGCAGCTGAATGTAGCCAAGAGACTACTGTACCTGACGCGCCTTTCCCCCAATACATTCAACGAAAAGTTCTGCGATCAGATCTTGGTTCGTTTACTCTCCTGTCTCAGTCAATCACTTTGTTGTTCAACGTCCTTGACAGTGCACACGCTGATTGTTGCAGGTGCATTTGCGCAAATGGGTCGATGCAGCTGAGCAGAACCAGCCTGGGTCCAAGGGCGCTCAGCCTTTCATCACACCAGTATGGGCAAGTTGTGCTTTTGATCTTCAAATGTAGCCTTGTTCTCAGGAGATGGAAGGAACGGCTGTCATCCTGGACATACTCCACCAAATTCCTGCTGCTTCGGCCAGACTGATCGAACAGATTGTGCCCATGATCGCAAAAGGAGAATCACAGTTGTCAGTGGAGGTGAGCTGAAACAACCTTTCCTTTTATTCTATTGGTGTGAAAAAAGCTTCTCTTTGGCCTTTTCAGCCGGGCAGCATTTGGCGTGCACCTTTACTGAAGTTTCTGGTCAGATACCCTAATGAGTCGGTCAGCTACTTTCTCATGGATGAGAGTCTATCTGATGAAGCTACTCGCAGTCTATTTATGGTTAGTCTGTATCCAAATATTCACCATTTTGCAGTGTCAGATACGAGAATTGGCTGCAAAAGAGCCATTTTTAACTCTGTCAGAGCACAGATTAGCGTTGCTTTGCCATCTAAGCCTGAAGCTAGGATTTTTAGTGTTTTTGATCGATTTTTGGTGCTCCACTATGGGATAGATTTTCTAACCCGTTCAGTGAGGCACTGAAACAGACATGCACTAACATTTCGACTGATGGGGTGGTAAATTTTCAAATCATTATGCGGACTGAGGGGATGGATTGACGGGTTGGCAAGCCAGAGTCCGATTTTTTTTTACAAAAATCAAGGTTTTTAGGCTTATTTTTCGCTAAAATAGATTAGAATATGCTATTCTGAGCTCATTTACACCTAATCTTCGCATGCTTTTTTCATAATTGTCTATACAAAGATCTTCCTAAAAATTCCTGAGTGGGTAGCGGCGGCCATAGAGAGGTACATCAGAGCCTGAAGGGGGTCTGCACTGAGACTTGTATACAAACGATGGTTAAAATGCCCTATAATTTGGATCAATTATAGAATTCCTATAATTTTGTTTAAACCACCGTACAAACTCAACCATCTGCTTTCAGTGGGCGATCAAGCAAGAAGATGCTAAGCCTTGTCGTCAAGTGTTTGTGGAAAAGCCTTCCTTGATCAGCAACTTACTGCGTGGTCATACTTTGGTAGAGTTTTGTTCAATGCAGATCATGAAGTTACTCTAGATTTTGTTCGGTCTTCATTCAGAAATCAGAGGACATCTTCTCCCCCTCCGAGGGCATCACCAAACCACTGCTTGAGTTCTTTTCACTACGCTTGCTGTGTGCCCTGCTGAAAAGAGAAACCGAATTCGTGAGCAAAAGTGCTTCGGTGCTGATTGAACAGCTGCGCACACTGTGGAAATCCAGTGAAACTACACAACAGAGACAGAGACCGGTCTTTTTTCTTCTTTCCACTTTTGTTTCTGCTACTTTTGCGCTTCGTTTTCTAGGAATCAGTTGAACACTGGAAACTGCAAGCTCCCAAGTTGGTGGCCAAATGCTTGCTGGTCTACTTCCGGTCAGTTGGTTGCAGTGACCAACTGCAATTTAGCAGTTGCACTTTCAGTTCTGACCCCAACAATATCGACTTGTTGTTCGAACTGGTGCGTTGCTTTGCAAGAAAGCCCACTGCAGACTTTACGTTCGTCAGACAGTTTCTTGAGAGTGAAGTCATAACTGTATGTTTGTTTCTGAAATTCCGCTCAACATTTGGTGCAGTGTTCAGTGTTGCAGAACTATTCAGTTGCCTGGAAACGCGCTGCTTTCATGCGTTTTGTCGAAATCTACAATCAAGATGACACTACAGTTGACAGTGCTAAGGTGCTGTCTCAAGTTAAGGTCATAGCTACCCTATTTGTTACTTTGTTTTTCTAGCTGTTTTTTGAATGTTTTCAGATTTTGCAGTATGTTGTTGTACCAAGCTTACACTACTCTCTCGAGCATGGAGACCGAGATGCAGTAAGTTGATTGATGTGTTGCAGAAAATCAATAACTCAGATTTTGTGCTTAGCTGATTGGCACATCGCCAGATCCCGATCATGACAATGATGAAAACCTGGTGTCAGTGTGGGTGGGCAAAGTAATCGATCATGCCAAAAGCAAGTCACAGCTTCCGGATGCCTTACACATCCTCCTTTACCAAATGAGTTGTTTATTCGTGGAATTTGCGCCCCAACACATACACGACAGCTCTAGCAAGTCAGCCTTTGTTCTCTAATTGTGTGTGCAGTGTAATAGTCATCTCTTTAGGAAGCAAGGCAGTCGTCTGAGAAAGTTCATGCTGTTTGCCTGGCCGTGTCTGCAGCAAAACAGTAGTCAAGACCCGACCACCAAGTACCAAGGACACCTGCTGATCGCCCACATCATTGACAAGTTCGCCATCAATCGCAAAATCGTGCTTCAGGTAGGTCGGTTTGGTTCGAGGTTGTTGGGGGCTTCTTGCAAGAAGTGTGCATGTTCAGGTGTTTCACAGTTTGCTGAAGGCCCATGGTCAAGATCCACGTGGTGTGATTCGACAAGCACTGACCATTCTGACACCTGCTGTTCCGCAGCGAATGGAAGATGGACACATTCAGCTGGTTCAGTTCGCTAAAAAGTTGATCACTGAAGAAGGTCATCTCACTGCTCAGCTAGTGCATGTGTTGTAAGCTTTTTGTTGCTTGTGTGCTTGATGCTGTGCAGTGGTCCTTTTTAGACAGTTGATTGTGCGCCACTATAAAGTCTACTTTCCAGTGCGCAGACAGTTAACGCAGTACTTGATGAGTGGAATTCAAAAGTTGGTTGTTTCACAGGTATTTGCTGCATGTTTACTGCTGTTACAGTCAGGCGCTTATCGCCGTCTGTTCAGATTTCGTACCATATGGGAGTGGTATACACAGTACCACCGCAGTCCCCGAATATGGGGGTACTATATATGGTACCACTACCCTACAGTAGGTACCGGAACCATATACTGTACCATCACCATATATTGTACCGTTACCATATACGGTGCCAGTACCATAAACGGCGTGAAGTACCTGACTGTAGTAGCCGAACAGTTCTGTTGCTTTTCAGGGCACATTCGAGAATCGAAAGCTGGCCGTTGAAGTGTGTGAAATGATAATTAAATGGGAGTTGTACAGACTGAAGGAGAACCAGGAGTCCAACGCCAATTTGGTAGAGCGTTTAGTTTTTCTTCAGTTTTTGCTTGAATAACATAGAATGTGTTCAGACTGTCTCAGACCCAGAAATCGCCGCTTTGCTCATGTCGCCCCAGACACCATCAGCTGACAAGAAGAGCGCTCAAGTACAAAGTGAAAATCATCAAAATTCTTCTTCTGCTGATAAACAGTCATTGCTGGATTTGGCCTCACCCATCGATAAAGTCTATGTGGATCAAGTGGTCAACATCCTGATCCGTATGGCCACTCAGGTCTGTTTGTTGTGTTTGGTGTTAGAAAATATTATTATTTCTCCAGGTACCGGAGCAGATGGGCAGTGGCACCGCAGGCCAAAATGCGCAGAATGTTGAGGCGTTGAATAAGCGAAGTTTCCAGTTGCTCAAAGTGTCTCTGAAACCGGACATCTGGGGCAATGTGGTCACAGTCAAACTGCATTTCTTGGACAAAGTACTTCAGGTACCATGTTAATCAGTTTCTCAATGCAACATTCTTCATGATTCATGATTGCAGGAAGGATATCGTGACCAGCAGCCACCTAATGCTCCTCAAGTGAATGTGTACCTTGACGTTCTGGCTTTTATTGTGCAAGTATTGGTAAGTACCTTAGCCTATTACTTAGCGGCACCCTGTTGGTTTTTATTTTGTTTTTACTGTTCAGTAGGAACTTTATGAACCATGGTACAGGAAGACTGTCCAAGAGTGTTTCGTGTTCGGTTTTCATCATACATGTAACAGGTCATCCGCCGAAGGGGGAGGGGGGTTGGAGGGTTGGCGCCGGCCGGGGGGGGGTCTGAGCCAAAATTTTGGGGGAGGGGGGTTGGCACTAAAAAACAATCAAAAATCGAAAAAAATCGCAATTTTTTGGCTAAAAATTGCCAAAAATTGCTAATTTGGGCTGAAATACAGCTAAAAAGTGCTGTTTTGCAGGCGATTTTGGCAATTTTTGTGTGTGAAACTGTAAAAAATTGCAAAAATTTGCTCGAAAATTTACTTGGCAGAAAAATCGGAGGGGGGGGGTCGGTGAAATCGTCTCGGGGGGGGGGGGGGGTGTTGTGTGGTGTTAATCTGTACAATGTATGTTGGATTACGTTGGTTTAGCTGACGTTTTGCTAATGTTAAATGTGACTGAGCCAGGGCTGTTGGGTCGATTTTATTCCTTGTAATTTTTCGTTTTTCTCTGAGGGGCTCGGAAAAACGCTGAAATGCGGAAAAACACTGAAACAAATTTTTTAAAGGAAATTGACTCAAAAACTGTACAAAACTAAGCTGTTTTTATTAAAATAGCATGATGGACTGATATTGTCATTCTGACAATTTCAGAATTCCACAGTTCAACTAAAAACCATACATGTAACAGGGGGGGTCTGCCCCCCACCCGACTTAGGCCAGACCCCCCCCTGTTACATGTATGGTTTTTAGTTGAACTGTGGAATTCTGAAATTGTCAGAATGACAATATCAGTCCATCATGCTATTTTAATAAAAACAGCTTAGTTTTGTACAGTTTTTGAGTCAATTTCCTTTAAAAAATTTGTTTCAGTGTTTTTCCGCATTTCAGCGTTTTTCCGAGCCTCTCAGAGAAAAACGAAAATAACAAGGAATAAAATCGACCCAACAGCCCTGGCTCAGTCGCATTTAAGATTAGCGAAACGTCAGCTAAACTAACGTAATCTAACATACATTGTACAGATTAACACCATACAATTTGGTTTCTGTTTAGACTAAACATTGCAAGTACTTTTTGCCTACTTCATTTCTATCTGTTATGTTTACAAAGCTAAAAATGTCAATTTTAATATCATATCCTTGTTCTCTTTCAGTTTTCCGATGAAGGTAATAAATGCTAAAACAAATTTTTAAGCAAGCATTGAAAGACTGCTTCGAAATTCGCAGTGGTGAAATAGCTACCGAAAGAACTCTCCTACAGTAGCGAAATAGTGAAAATGTGCTAAATTAACCAAATTTTCGCTATTTTTGCAAACTTTGACCGGCCATATCCCGAACGGTCTGACCTAGAAACGTCCTAAAAGCATAATTGGAGTCGCCAATACATTCGAATTCTGCAGTCATCTTATTTTCATAGCAATTAAGGAAAAGCTCATTTTTATGTTGCGCAAATTGTTGTTCATAGTATAAATGTAGCGCAGATTAGGGTTCACCCCCATAGCGGAGCTAGACCTTGTCTACAAGTTTGGTACTCTGGGACGTCCTAAAAGTTATTTGCAAAAAACCGCCAGGTCGCTCATTTTTTGAACAGGCTATAAGTTGACTGTAAAGACAAAGCAGAAACTAAATTGTTTAGGTACATATTTTGGCACAATACGGGGTTGTTGACCACTTAGGGTAGCTGAAAAAGGCATGCTAAGAAATTGCATAGGGTGGCGCCAGATTTTATTTGTCTACAAGGACATGAAATGGAAAACAGATGCTGAACTTTTTACTGCATTTTCCGACTTAATTTATACCGAACTGTTCTGTCATACCCTAGCCCGGCCGGCCTGTCGAATTTTTGGGCCTGGGCCCGTTAAAAATCTTTATCAGCCGGTTCCGACCCGTGAACATATCTACTGCGAGCAGTCAGAGGAGTTTGGCTGACCTTTAGCTGCCTATTAGGCATGCTTGGTCCTGCCCAACTGCGCACCGGTAGCCGGCCTCTGTTGCCATAACCGCCCACTACTGTGTCAACTACCGTCTGCCAGTTATTGTTACTCGAACGTTGTTGTGCCGTTTGAGCCAGTAAAGCGGTCGGCTACAAACGTGAGTGCTTTCGGGCATCATGGCAGCAGTGTAGTGTTGCAAGGGAGCTTCGATTGCACAAAATATTTAAAAAAAGCCAAGCCAAATTGAGCATAATTCGCTTGCGGTGTAGTGAGCTTTTATGATACATCAACTAAGCGTTTTAGTCACAAAGAAATCTTCAAGTTTCTAAAACAATTGCAAGAATGAATATCGCCTACACAGATTCAAGAACATTGCCTACTATGTCTTCTTGCAAAGCATGTAACTACTCAATGCATCCTAAACTCATCTTGATCCTCCCAGTGAATATTAAAGTGTTGTATAATTGAGTAAACCATGCTCTGAAGCCTTTGTTGGTCATTTTCAATTCTGTCCACTCTTTTTGTCAGTTTTGTCATTGAGTGGAGCAAGGCTTCTTCTGTTTTCTTGGTGGATTCTGTCTCTGCTGCTTCCCGGGACAGTCTCTGAGCTATGGCTGCCATAGACAGTGTAGACGACTGGTTCCAGAACACTCGTTTCAGTTTGGTCAGCCATGTTGGTCTGTTAGGATATAGTTTCTGCTTTGAGACCAGCCATCGTTTTAGGAAGTTCTCAGGCAGTGCTTGTTCTACTTGAAGAACGAGGTCCACTTGCATGGCATACTTCTTGAGAACTGCCTTGTCCTGGACTCCCTTGATGTCATCCACAGCCAGTCCGATTAGCAAGTTCATGATTATTATGGTCATGAGGATCAGAAATGTCACAAACAGAATGTATGACACAGGCTTATAGAAGACCTTGGTTTTGTCTGACTGAGGTTGGTTGAATAGGTCAGTGTAGTCAAACTCTCCCACCATCATGACTGTAGTTTTCACCACTGACAACAGTGGCGTTTCAAAAGGATCCTGGTTTTGGAACAGAGCATAGAACGTGAGGCCAAATGCGCAGACAAATAACATAAATACTGCAAGAAACCGCAGAAAAGTGCGGCAGACATCTGTGAACATGACGACATAAATTCCAAGAGTAGGAAATTTGCGAACCATCAATAAGAGGTTAAACCAAGCCAGGAATAAGGCTGCAGAGCCCAGCTCCCATTGCCAGTGCTGTCGAATACCAGTTCTTCTGGAGCAGGAACTAAAGCTGATGATTAGAATAATGGAACTGATGAATATTGCCCATTCCAATAAGTTTTCAAGTGATAGGTATTTGAAACCTCTTTGGTAAATCTGATGAACTTCTTTCACTGCATGAACAAAAATCAGCACAAAGATGCTGATTTCACAAAACTCTATGACTGGGGTCAATATGCTCGCTACACCTGGGCAGCTTCCAGCCAAGTCATGAACTGACAGTTTTGTTTTGTAGGGAGGTGTCAGGAGAATGATATAGGTTGTCAAAAATACCAGAAATGCAATGTAGAGCAGCAGTGCGAAATAGTAGACATGTCTTCCATAAGATACCCATTTGTGACGCAGAAGGCTGATCACAATAGGATGGCTGAGCAGCTGAACTTGCTCAGAATTAGCCATGATCATTAATGGATGGTTCTCTTTTCGAACTGTTGGATTATTTGTGTATGGTTGTGCACCTTTCTTCAGCCTTCCTTGCTCATCAAACTGTTCTTTACCACTTTTCCAGTCAAAGTATGTGTCATCAAGAAATTCGTAGTCAAATTCTATACAATATCTTGTACTCTCTGGATCGCCAGTAGCTTTTGTGCAATTGTCAAATACCACTTCAGCCACATCAGGTAATCGCATGATTAGTTTGCGGAGTGGGGTTTCACAAAACTCCTTATTATTTGTATTTGCACTTGAACGACAGTTCCTCATTGCCAGTCTCCAGTTTGTGTGTTGAACAATTGCTAGAGCAGCTTGCTTGTGGCCGTTTTCTATTGCTAAATCCAAACAGTTCATGCCTTCATGGTCAAGTAGGTCAACAACTGCTCCTCTCTTCAACAGCATTTTCACAACTTCTGTGTGACCCCTGCTACATGCCAGATGTAGTGGAGTTGTCTTTGTTTTGTCTACTGGATCTACAGGTGCATCGAAGTCTAACAGAAGTTCAACTGTCTTTTCCCAACCATGTGCTGCTGCACAGTCGAGTGGTGTCCACATTACAGAATTTCTGGCTTGAATATCAGACTGAGCTTCCAATAGTTCTTGTACAACACGAAAATGGCCATTACTGGCAGCAATGTGTAGTGCTGTGTTTGTTTCTTCATCTTCATCAAAGACAACATGTTTTGAACGTTTTACCAACTCCTTAACCACCCTTGTTCGGCCCTCTGCTGATGCCAAGTGCAATGGAGTTTGGTCTTCTTCATTCATTGCGTCAATTTGTGCACTGTTGTCCAACAACAAGCAGCAAATATCGAGAAAGCCCTGCTTAGCAGCAACATGAAGTGGTGTATTGTTATAGCGGTTGGCTTTATCTATCATATTGCTTCCATCAGGATGATCCAACAGCACTTTGAGAACTGCAGTATGATTGTACAGAGCTGCTAGAAATGTTGCTGTGCGGTCCAGTTTGTCTGTCACAGTGACATCAGCTTTCAATTCTATTAGGCATTTCACTGTTTGTGCTCTGCCCTCACTAGCTGCGATTAGAAGCGGTGTATAGCCATCATTGTCACGCACCTCTAAGTTGGCCCCCTTTTCATGCAGGAACTGCACTGTGTTAGCATAATCCTGCACACAGGCACGATGTAGAGGTGTGGATTGGTCAGCATTTCGACATTCTAGTTGAGCTCCATAGTCCAACAGCAGTTGAACTATTCTGATATCACCAGTATTGCAAGCCAGATGAAGAGGAGTATTGAGCATTGAGCGCTGAATGTTGACATTGGCTCCATAGTCTAGCAATATTTTTGATGTTTTGTAGTGGCCGTTGTCAACTGCCAAATGCAGTGCAGTGTTCTTCTTATGGTCTTGGTCCTCCAACATCTCAGCTTTGAGTTGTTTGTCATCTCCAGCCATTTCAAATAGCAGTTTTACAATCCCATAATGGCCTTCCTGTGCTGCCAACTGCAGAGGTGTATTTTGTTCCTCATCAAAAGCTCGGATTGTTGCGGCATGCTCTAGCAACAGCTTTACAACATCGTCATAGCCATGTTGGCATGCTGCATGTAATGGCGTCATCATAGTCTTGTCTCTGCAATCCACTGCTACATCTTTGCATTTGAGTAACTCCTTAGCAACAATGGCATTGCCTCGCGTAGCTGCATAGTGCAAAGGTGTCATGCCATAGGTGTCTTCAGCATTTGGATTGGCTGAGTGCTGGGTCAAAAACTGGATGATGCTGCCAGTTTCTACTCTTGATGGCCGGCGTTCCTGGACTGGAAGCTGTTCATCCAGCAGACTCTGAGTAGAATCTTTAGACTGCAGCTGTTGAACCTGAGGGCTCATTGCTGCTGTGTCTGTACGCTTATAGCGAGCTGCAAAGTGAAGAGGTCTAATGTCATCTTCACCTTTGATGTCAACTTCAGCCCCTCTCTGAACCAAAAGGTACACCACTTGGAAGTGGTTGTAGCGAGCAGCATAATGCAGAGGTGTATATCCATCTTCATCCCTTCCATTCACTCGTGTGCTGGCTTGCTCAACTGTAGCGTACTGGTCCAGTATCTGTCTGATTAGGAACGAGTCACCTTCTCTTGCCAACTGGTGCAATGACATGCGATATAGTTGGTCAATGCGATCGTTCTCAATTTTGGCAACTTCTGATACCTGAGTTACAAAAATGCTGGATCTTCCATGTTCATTCTCTAGTCGCGATTGCTCCTGGAAGGGTAGTTGAGGTGTATGGTTTGATTCTGGGTCACTTTGGTGGTCTGAGTCATCTTTGTAAGAGTCGTGACTTGGAGCTGGACCAACATGAATAAGGCTGTGTCTGTCCATTCCTAAATGAGAAAATTTAATTAGTTCTGGAAAAGTAATTTATTAGTTCTGAATATTCTTAAGGTAGGATTAGCTACTTGCTATGTCGTAGTAGTCAGCTATAGAAAGAAAAGCAGCTTGTTCTCCATTTCAAAATTGATGCAAGATTTATGGCAGCCAGGGAGTTTGTCACTTGGTCGACTTGGCTTGCACAGAACGCTTGCGACTATTGACAGGTAGTGCCGTAGCCTAGAAACAAGCGTAACAACTATTGGTCGGCCAGCTAGAATGATCGCTAATGATCTTGCATTATCATTTGGCCAAGCCTATATTTCCGTTGACTGTAGAGACCCATTAGTCTCTGCCAGAAATTTCCATGCTAAACTCCCTCTGGAAAAACCCAATGGATTCCCTGCAATGGCTTCACACCTGGCAGTCAGTAAACAACAACAACAACAACAAAAACAACAACAAACAGCCCATTAGCACACAAAGACAATACACACATGCTATGTACAGGGTTTCCCAAAAAACAACCCAGCAGATTTTTCTACTGTGGCAGCCACAAATCGCAATCGATTTGATTGAATCTTTTTTAAATGAAAGACGAATAAATTCTTGACAGATTGGCGCAATGTTCACTAAGATACTCTGCTTGGTTCCTGCGGTATTTGCCTTCAAAGTAAAACCGGGTTGAGTTTTCCGGTTTTTTTTCAAAAGTTATTTTCCGAGATGGCATAAAAAATTTTTAACAATCGCTTTTTATTGCAGAATTCAACGAAATAGCGTGAGTTTTATTACGAAATGCACTAATTTCATATTTTAGAGTAGTAATTTGATTTTAAATCAACAAAAATACAATAATAAAAGTTGCCTGAAAATGGTACCAGTATTTTTTGCCAAAAACAGCTAAGTTATGCCAGGAAAATGCTTGTAAGGTTTCTATTAACGTAAATTCAAAGCATTTGAAGCGAATTTTTTCCGCATTTTAGTTTTTTTCCGAACCCCTAGGAAAACACCGGTTTTTTTTCGAAAAACGAAAAAACCGAGGAAAAAAAAACCGACCCAACAGCCCTGATAAGTATCTCAGAAACTAAGCAGAGTGTCTTAATAAAATTTTCACCATTTTTTCAAGAATTTATGTATCTTTCATTTAAAAAAGGAGTCATTCGAACTGATTGAGATTTACAGCTGCTACAGCAAAAAGTCTGCAGGGTTGTTTTAATCTGTTTGTTCATTACCAAAATCAGTGTTTCACATTTGATGGGAAATATCTCAGAAACCAAGCAGAGTATTTTAATGAAAATTGCAACAATCTGTCAATAATTTGTCTTTCATTCAAAAATGATTCATTCAAATCGGTTGAGATTTGCGGTTGCCACAGTAAAACATCTGCTGGGTTGTTTTTTTGCACACGCAATGTATCGAAATAAGCAAGCTTCAAGGAATTGTCGTTGCTAATGTAGCTGGTGCAATTCAACACATACATTGCATGTCTACTGCTTCTAACAATGATTATTTAGTTTAATTTGGCTGACAGTGAGCAGTTGTTTTTCTAATGTTCATGGCCGACACCATACATGGGCCGGGGGGGTAAGGGGGTATACCCCTCCTCCTCGGCCGGCCGCCCCCCCCCCCCCGAGGTCTCCAGCCTCCCCTACCCCCTCCGGATTTTTCCGGCCCATGTATGGCCGACACTTATAATTTTACACTCTCTCTGTATAAAGAAGATTCCTGAAAGAAGGCTCATGTAATGTAATGCAATAAGCTATAACTTGAACAATCTTCATAAACATGAAGAGCACAATGATATGAAGCCAAATTTTGAAATTTTTATTCATTTCTTTGGAACTTTGACAGATTGTTGCAAAAATTGTTCTTTTTCTGTACTTCCCTGACTGCTAACCTGTTTGATGCCAGCGTTCCAGGAAATATTTTCTAATTTTCAGCCAAAGGAGAAAGTAGTGCCTACCATTCGAACCCTACAACCAGCGATCGCTGCCTGTCTTCCTTCAGGCATGAGTCAGGTAGAAGAGCTATTATAACAACCACGATTCTTTCTGCCATACATGTAACAGCTCCGGGCCGACCTGGGGGGAGGGGGGTAGGGGGGTTTTTCCTCAGGTGGGGGGTCGAGGGGGGGTTTCGCCCAGGTGGGGGGTCCCAAATTTCAAAAAGCTAAAAAACGCCTAGAAATGCGTTTTTAGCACGTTTTTTTCAGTAAGGGCGCTAAAAATCGCTATTTTAAGCTGCCAAATAGCGTTTTAAAGCTAAAAACAAGCAAAAAATGACAAAAAGAGCTTCCAAAAACACCGATTTTTCTTAAATATCAGCAGTGGAAACGCCAAATTCGGTTTCCAAAGGCTTTTCAAGTGAATTTTAGGCTAAAAATTAGTGATTTCTGACCCAGTTTGTTAATACTGGAGCCACTACCACCACTTGTATTTTTTGGTTGGGGGAGGGGTCCCTTAACCTGTCTCGGGGTGGGGGGGGTGAGGGGGGGTTTGGCCTTTCCAGCAGGGGGGTAACCCCCCAAACCCCCCTAGTACATGTATGCTTTCTGCTAAAGATTAGAATTCGTTTAGGTGGTGCGTAGTACCTACCAGCTATTGTTAAGACTTCTGTCAGTCTTACAGTCAAATGAGCATGGGTTCACGGAACTTGACTTGCTCAATGCCAGCATTATGAAGTTCTTGCAGGAAGTGTTGTCTGGCTTTGACAAGTAGGCCGACGTTTTTGCAGCCTGCTACCGCTAGTAGCTGTTGCATTTTAGAGCAACTGGCAGTGTGACTGCAATGTACAGCGCAATGACTGTACTGAGGGCTATGTGCACCACGCAACCGGCATTTGTCGATCGATTTATGGCCGATCTACTGAAAACGCTTCAGAAACTGGTCAGAGAACACACAACACCGATCCAGCCAGAAGCAGTCAAAAGTGAGGAAAAATTCGCATAAAGCGGCAGTATGAGTATGCAGTATCAATGATTTTTAGCTGCTGCTGAAGTGATCTCATTGTGTCTGGATTTGATCAGACCTCGAATGGAGGTGCTCAAACCGGACCAGCAGAAGCACTTGCTGCAAAACGTTTTACTGCCATTGATTGAGAAGTCAACAAGCTCTCGAGTGGTCATGACCATTGCCAAACTGGCTGATGAATGGATCAGAGCCGTGGGCAAGGTACAAGTACACTTATTTGTACATTCTCTGAGTTAATTTGTGTTTGGTAACGCTACCTGAAATGGCGGTTCCTGTTTCAGTCTGAGAATCAGCCAGTGACATCTCTGAGAGAGCGGCAGATTCTGTTAGTGAAGCTGATGCACTTCCTGGACAAGCGTTTTGCCAATGAGACAGAGCTACATCGACAGTTTCTCGAGACTGTTCTGTATGTCTACAGCACCCCAGCAGTTCGTACCGGTGACATTTGCTCTAAGCTGGAACCTTCCTTCCATGCAGGGTAAGTTTCGTTTGAGTTTGGCTAGTAATAATAAGCATTCTCTGTTCCAGACTGGCCCACTCAGATCCAGAGTTTGCATCTCAGTTCTTTGCCGTTTATGACAAGAGCGTAGCTAAATGCCCCTATGAGCGGCTGTGGTACATCGTTTGCATGCAGAACTGGATGGCTATGAAGCAGAACTACTGGATCAGACAGTGCATCTGCTTGATGCTATCTGCCATTGATTGCAATGCACCTCTGGCAGCTACAGGTCCACTGATCTTCAAACAGATTTTTCCTCAGGCTCCCGAGGATGTAGAGATGAGCGAGATAGTTGAGTGCAAAGAAGTGAGCTCAATGCAAATTTTTGTTTGGCATCTGATCTCCCTCTTTTCCAGGAGCCCATGGATACCACTGAAGCTGGATCAATGGAGCAAAGCCGTGCTCAGAGGATTCTGGCACTGGTAGAAAAGCAGAAGACCTTTGTAGCCGAAGCTAATGCTGCTACAGTATGCACTCTATGGCAGGAAAGATCTGATTACATGAGATATTAGTTTGCAGTTAAACACTGTGGTCGAATCTTTATCTGCCCTGTGTCACTGCGATTGTGTGCTTGCCGAAAAAGTGTGGATTTTGCTGCTCCCAGCCATCTGGTCTGGATTGTCCGAGAAGCAAAGAGAGGTGATTTGATCTGCAAATCAGTGGAGACCGAAAATGAACGAGTTTAGAATTTGTGCCATGAGATCACTCCATTCTTGGCCAGTGGTAGTCACGTGGTACAAAAAGACGCACGGCTCAGTGCCATCAATACTTTTGTAGAAGCTCTGGCTAGGTGCCAACCTCCTGTGTTGCTGAAACCTCAATTGGTCAAGGTGATTTCTGCTGAAGATTTTGTCAATAGTCATCATCACATTTCAGTATCTGGGTTGTTCTCACAATCTCTGGCATCGAGCCACTTTGCTGCTGGAAGAAATGGCGCTGCCTCTGCCTGACCACATCACTGATCCGAAGTCCTTCTCTATATCTGAAGATCCTGATGCTCAGGATAACATTGTATGACTAGCTACCATGTTCTTTGCTTATATCTTGATACCTTTTAGGATATTCTTGATTGTCTAGCTGGCATGTATGATTCACTGTCTGAATATGACATGTGGTATGCAGTCTGGTCCAAGCGTGCCAGTCGCCAGGAGACATTGGCTATTTTGAATGCCAGTCAGCTGGGCTTGCATGACAGGTCGGTAAAGCTGCTTGAGCTGGCTATGGCAAAGGCTCAGCAAGAGCTGGCAGCTGCATCTGGGCAAGCGGCTTCAACTGGAATGAATATGAATGTGATTTCTGAGATGAATCTATGGGAGAGTGAGTGGGTCAGGTAGGCAAAGTAAACTTATGCACACTATCCGATGGACTGACTGACCTGACTCACTGACTGACCTGACTGACTGACTGACTGACTGACTGACTGACTGACTGACTGACTGACTGACTGACTGACTGACTGACTGACTGACTGACTGACTGACTGACTGACCTGATTGACCTGACCGACTGACCGACCGACTGACTGACAAAACTTCATAACTTCAGATGTACCAAGGAATTGAACCAGTGGGATATTCTGAAAGACTTTAGTAACAGTAATGCCATCCAGGACCCTCTTCTATTGATGGAATGTGCTTGGCGAAAACCTGATTTGCAATTGATGAGGGAGGCTGTCACTCAAGTTGGTTTGCCAAGTGCTACATCACAAAAGACCTATTAAAGTTGTGCCTCTCTACAGCTGGAAGCCAGTTGTCCTGTGGATCAAGGTTGGCTTTTGCACTTGTTCAAAGGGTACTGCTTTGTCTCGCAACAGCTAGAAGACACTCAGCAGCAACAGCAACAGCAGGTACTGTTCTGTGACTGCTTACTGCAACTATAGGGATTATTATATTTGTGCAGCGTGAAACCGTCAGTACAGTGGAACGATGTAAGGAACAAGCAAACATCTGGTTGATTGAAGCCTGGCGAAAACTTCCTAAACTGGTCTCTCATTCCCATGTACCACTGTTGCAAGTATACAAAAGCGCCGCATCAATTAGCAGTTGCACTAATTGACGCACTTTCTTCAGGGTGCACACCGTGTTCAAGAGCTGGCTGAGGCCAGCCAGGTCAGTAACAGCATGAGCAATCCAGCCAACTCTGGGTCTCAAGGAAGCTTGATCAACGATATAAAATCGATTGTGAAAACCTGGCGGTGCGACGAAAGACTGAGTTGGATGGAGCGTTGAATCGATTTTCTTTTAGAAATCGTGCTCCTACTCTCTCCGACCCGTTTAGTCACTGGTGTGACATATTTACCTGGAGACTGCATCACTACTTGAGCATGTTGAGCCTGTTTGAATCATGTGAAGCTGTAAGCTAAAAGCATTGGAAAATGATTTGTTACTAGCATCGTGTTGATTTCAGCAGCAACAGCAAGCCTTGTTGCCCATTCATTCGTGTGCACAATGTTTGGTGCAGTTGGCCAAAGTTGCCAGGAAGCACGACCATCTAGATGTCGCCCTGAATGAACTACACAAGTTTGTCTTTTTTGCCTGCAGCTTTCCATGATGTCAGCGTGATTTCAGGCTGCACACAATACAGAACTTGCCAGTGATGGACAGCTTTGTCAAGTTATATCAGCAGATAAAGTGTTACATAGCTACTGCAGAGAAGTCAGATAGACGTTCTGATTCCCAGGAGGCATTGTGTGATGTACATGCATGCATAGTTTCATATGTATTGCAGTTGATTGAATCTGCTGCAATTTAGGCAGTCGAGCTGATTGAAAACACCAACATCAGCTACTTCAACAAAGACCAAAGCGCTCGGTTGTATGCGCTCAAGGGCAGCTTATACTCGCGGCTTGACAGGTATACATGGAATCCAGAGGGTGGTCTGGAGGTCTCAGGACGGGGTGGGTGGTCCCAAAAAACGTCCAAAAATCGTCATTTTGTCTTAAACAGTCTGGCACTTAACGCCGTTTATGGTAGCCCACCGCCAGTATCTAGGCTAGTGGCACCATACATGGTACCGTACCCCCACCTTCGCATTGGTACCGGTAATGGTACCACTCTGTTCAGATTTCATACCATATGGTAGTGGTACCACAGTGGCCGAATGTGGGGGTATGTGGTTCCGGTAAATTATATGGTACCACCACCACGGGCCTTGGACGTGGGGGTACCATATGGTGCCACTAGCCTAGGTACTGGTACCATGTGGCGTAGCTACCATAAACGGTGTTAAGTGCCTGACTGTTAAACGGGAAAATTGTCTCCCTATGGGATTGGGTGGGGTAAGGAGCAGGGCTGTTGGGTCGGTTTTCTCCTCGGATTTTTCGTTTTTTTTCGAAAAAAAAACCGGTTTTTTTCCTAGGGGCTCGGAAAAAAAAACTAAAATGCGGGGAAAACTCAAGCAAGTTTTTAAAGGAAATAGGCACCGTAACTGGTTAAATTCGCTTTAAATGCTCTGAATTTACGTTAATAGAAGCCTTACAAGCATTTTCCTGGCATAACTTAGCTGTTTTTGGCAAAAAAACCGGTATCATTTTCAGGCAACTTTCATTATTGTATTTTTGTTGTTTTAGAATCAAATTACTACTCTAAAAGATGAAATTAGTTGAATTCTGCAATAAAAAGCGGTTGTTAAAAAATTTTTCTGTCATCTCGGAAAATAACTTTTGGAAAAAACTGAAAAAAACGGAAAAAACCCGGCTTGAGTTTTTTTCCGGAAAACAAACAACCCTGGTAAGGAGTATTGGATTTGAGGGGATGACTCTAACGTGTAGCCCATGTCTCTGTATGAGGAAAAATCTTGAAATCAACAGCCACTGCACAGTTCGTTTTAGAGCTGAGGATGCCAACAAGTCATTCAGTGCTGCTTTGCAAATGCACGACAGCTTACATCGCGCCTGGGCACTATGGGGGCAGCATCTGCAGTCGGTGTTCTTTGCTGACTTCAACAAAAGGTAGCTGTTTCTCATCTTGTACAGCAGTTTTCACACCAGCTCTCTGTGTAGAATGGACCGCGCTGCCTTTGCCAATGGGGTGAACGCTCTTGTTTGCTTCCTGGAAGCCGGCCGACAAGAATCGGAGGCCAAGTCACGCAAGCATCTAGCCAAAGCTCTTTGGGTGTTCAAGAGTCTCACTGAGACTTTGCGCAACCCGACCAAGGAACCACTGGCTATGACCAAAAAGCAGCTGATGCAATCATTGACCAAATATGGCACCTTAGTACCAGCCGCTAACTGGCTGCCCTGGTTTGTTTGTTTGTTTGTTTGTTTGTTTGTTTGTTTGTTTCGGAATGGAAGTTTTTTGGACTATGAGGTTGTTTTTGCAGGTTGCCACATCTCTTGCTGCAACTGAAGCATTGTCCAAGTGCAGGCTTAGCTGCACTGATCAAGTACGTGGCTCAAGCCTACCCTCAGAGTTTGTACTTCCATGTGAGGAAGTTGCTACCCAGTGGCCTGCCGGCTAAGCATGAGAATGAACTGGCCAAGCTGGTCAAGGAGAGAGGTGATCATACATGTTGCTGGGTTTTTCCATGGTGGGGACCTTTTTCAAATCCCAAATAGGGTTTTGGGACCAAGTCCTAAGTGGGTGGGCTTTACCACCTTTTTTGGGGTACAAGGGTGGGTTTTGCTGACATTTTTGGCTAAACGGTGGGTTTTGTCGACCTTTTTTCCGATTCTTGGGTGAAAAATCGCTTTAAAACCAAATTTCGACCGAAAAAAGTTAAAAACCCTGTTCCGGTTGAAGGAAATGCGTTGAAAACTCAATATTAAAGCAACAAATGTTATAGAAACAGTGCTTGGCAGTCAAACTACGC
This sequence comes from Sabatieria punctata, assembly GCA_030248155.1. NCBI lineage: Eukaryota > Metazoa > Nematoda > Chromadorea > Araeolaimida > Comesomatidae > Sabatieria > Sabatieria punctata. The sequence continues at coordinate 84,115 of JASANB010001641.1, forward strand.
ATTCAATATGAATTCAGCGATAAAATTTGTTTAAACTTTTGATTCCAAAGCAGGCGCAAAACCCTGTTTTGAGTTATAAAATTACTGAGAAACCCTATTTAGTGATTTGAATGTAGTTTTAAGCGTTTTTTAGGGTTTATAATCAACCTAATAACCCTCTCTAGGCTTTCTAACCAGTGCTGAAACCCTGTTTAGGGTTCTAAAGTAACCTAAAAACCTTAATTAGGGTTTCAAAGTAATCTGATAACCCTAATCGGGGTTTCAAAATAACCTAAAAACCTTAATCAGGGTTTCAGTCAGAGCAAGAATACATTCTTGGTCAGAGTAACCTAAAAACCCTGTTTTGGGTTGTAGGTTAGGCGAAAACGCAATTTTGTGCTGCATAATGTTTTGTCTGGGCTATAGTTTGATTTACCTTAGAGCCCAAAAGGGGGTTTTGATGTACCTCAAATATCCACTGATGCGGACTTCTGCCGAAAAGTCGGCTTTGGGGGCCGGCCCCCCTTTACCCCCAATGACATGCATGGATGTAATGGTGAGATTGTTTTGTCAATTTGTTTTTTAATGTTCTAGATCGCTCATCAACTTCCAAAGATGAAGACGATGAAGAGGCTAAGCCGGTCGCAAGCAAAGATGAGCAGGCTTGCAGGTCGTGGCAAGATTACTTGGCTGAGATCCTGCTGCAAATGCATCGTTCGAGACCCAGTGATTTGAGAGCTTTAGATTTGATCTATGAAGAGGTTTGCTGAGAAGCAGCGATCAAGTGGGTCAGAAAGAATGACTGAATGCTTCAGCTGAAGTCTCTGCCTGAGCACTGGAGCGAGCGAGCACTACGAGAACTGCGTGCACTTCTGCGTGAATGCTGCATTCAGCTGTGTGACAACCGAAATCAAGTGCAGTGCGTGCAAACCACCCCCCAGATGGACAAAACACTGAAGAGCATTGTTGATGGTATCAGAGGCACCAAGAAGGAACGGAAGGAAAGTACAGAGAAGAAAACTGAATGGTATTGTCAATTGCACTGATTTGAATGGCTCTTAAATTCAAGCTGATTTACAGGTGTGCTTGGTCAGCCACTGACTGGGAGATAAGACTCTCATTGGCTGAGCAAATCGATACAGATCTGGACATAAAATCGACTACGCGGCGGTCCCTACAGCCCTTGCTTACTAAACTAGTCAAATGGGAGAGTGCATTGGAGGCTAAAATTAAGCAGTTGCCTAGGTCAGATTTTGCAATTGACCTAATCTAAACTTAGTAGCCATGTTTAGATGGCAGTATCTAAGAGATCAGAGTCCTCTGTTGTCTAGTTTCTCTTCCCAAATGGCCAATGTCCAAGTTCCTGGCGAGACCCAAGTGTCCAAGGTACAGAGATTGGTCAAAACCAAAATTGGAAAATGCAATCTTTTGCAGAGTACTCATTACTGTGCTGAAATTGCTCGATTTTCTCCTCGAATTGAAATGGTTGTGCGAGCAACGAATACGTGTAGACGGGTTCAGCTTCGTGCGCATAATGGAAAGGTTTGCTGGCTGACATCTTTGGAGCTGTTGTAAATGTTGCTCATTTGTAGTTATTCACATTCCTTCTGGAAAAACTGGACTCTGAAACAGTCTTCGACAATCATGACCGCTTGTTGAATCTGTTCAGAATGATGAACCTGTTCTATACCAAAGACAAAGTATTCTTTTGAAATTTTAACAGCTATTCCAAGAGTTTTTGCTTCAGGTTGCATCGCGCCGGCTGCTGCAGTTGTTTTGCGTCAGGTCTGTTCCCTTGGGACTCAACTGTCGACTGATCGAGCATGACTGTTCTTCCTTCAGTCTCTTGGATATTCTCACTCAGGTGATTGCTACAGTCAGGGAAATAACAACATATATGGTATCAGTACACATATATGGAAACGGTACCATATATGGTACCGGTGCACCTTCAAGTGGTACCATATATGGTACCGCTTCCTTATATGGTACTGGTACCATATATGGTACCGGTACCATATATGGTACCCCTTCGATCGAGGCCTCAGGTGGTACCATATATGGTACCGGTACCATATATGGAAACGGTACCATATATGGAACCGGTACCATATATGGTAACAGGTACCATATATGGGACCCCTTCGATCAACTCACAACGTGTACCATATATGGTACCGGTACCATAGATGGTACCCTTTCGAACGAGGCCTCAGGTGGTACCATATATGGTACCGGTACCATATATGGGACCGGTACCATATATGGAACCGGTACCATACATGGAAACGGTACCATATATGGTACCCATACGATCGAGGCCTCAGGTGGTACCATACATGGTACCGGTACCATATATGGAAACGGTACCATATATGGTACCCTTTCGATCGAGGCCTCAGGCATACATGCAACAGGGGGGTCTGGGGGGGTCTGCCCCCCACCCGACTTAGGCCAGACCCCCCGGATAGGGCCCCCCCTCGAGACCGAGACG